>PVKS010014886.1:0-47292 GCA_004027875.1 Aplodontia rufa | reverse complement strand
GTGTGGAATGGCGCTGGGACCTACTTGCAGTGGCAGGATGGCTTTGGGGAGGTTGGAGTGTTTGTGCGGTGGCTGCTGTGTGGGGACATGTGGACGCCGCGCGATCCTGGGCTGATCGCAGGGAGTGGCTTGTGTGGTCGCTGCGTGCACCGGCTGCTCGGTGTCCCTATTGGCTGTGCTTGGCTGTAATTTCCTGTTCCGTGCGTAAAAACGTAAGCGCACTTCCTGTTGAGAGAGAGAGGAAGAGAAGAAGACGGAGGAGCTTGTAATAAAGAAGTTTACTTGCCAGCGCGTCTCCGGGTCATTCTTGCTGGCGAGAGCGACAACTCATTAAGGAAAATGGCCGGGCTTGGAAACATAGGAAACAGGACCTTTCTTATGGGTGCATGCTCACTAGAGTCAGCATGGGGCTTGGGTCCTAAAAGGTGCCCACGAACTTAAATTCCCGATAAGTGTAGCCATGGGTGCTCTTGAAACAACTGGAGTTTAGAGAGGGTAAAAGACACCTATATCTTACATGGTTTTGTGGTGCATGAAAGAGAAGAGAGAAACAGACTGCTTGGCTAATCCTCTGACGATTGGTGGGTCACCTTTTCCCCAAAACATCAGATTAGACTAAGACATTTTCTTAGGATCCAAGATACATTGGATGAGGGCACCCTCCACCATCAGACCAAGTCAGTCTGGAAGTGCAAGAAAGAAGCAGGTGCTCAAACCAATTTGTTGACCTGGTTTGTGTTCCACAAAGAAGCTGAAGCAGAACTTGGCCAACATTTCTCTATCAGGGATGAAGGGGATTGAGTAAGTTTCCTCCAGCAAGCCTATCACCTATGCCTCTAGACCAGCGGCTACACTATTTGCTTTTAACTGGCCCACAGTTGCCTGGTATTTTTGTTAGAGAGAGATATGTTTCTAAAAGGAGTACAGAACTCCAGAAAAACAATGATAGTGTCATTGGCCCGGTTCACCCACTCTTCCAAAGGGGTCTCTTCATGGTCAGCAAGTATAAAACAGAAATTTTGGGGTGAAACTTGATTACCCTCTTCTACTGGCTGAGACTGGAGTTTCCAGGCATCTGAAGCTGGTGGGGTCTGCCTGGGTCTGCCTGCAGAGTACTTAAAGGGATGTTGGAAACCACATACAACAAAGATAGGAATAATAACCTCAGCTGACTTAAAGGGTCCCAAAAGTTGTCTGGGACCAAAAGAAAGAAAGGTTCTGCACCAGGTTCAGAAAGTGTTTCCATTAGCCTTGGGCCATTAATGGAATAGTTCTCATGACGCCAGAGGTATCCATGGTAGGTAATGGTACCAGTACTATGTAGAATCCCTGGCAAGCTCTAGTAAGAGTTCTATTCCTTAGGGTTCTGTACTGAAGCCCCGACATCACAGCAAAGAACTATTCATGGGTCAAAAAACCATTTCTGATCTGCCTAGGGGCAAGGACAGACTGAGTACCTCCTGACAGCTGAGACATAGCGATCATGTAACATCACCTGATTATGAAATTGTAGCTGCCCATCATAAACTGAGTGTTATCAAATCTAAAAGTCATAAACCCAGGTGTCGCATTAGTTTTCTACTCTGGCATAACAAATTATCACAAGTTTTATGGGTTAAAATAACAAAGATTTTTTATCTTACAGTTCTGCAAGTTAGAAGTACATGTATCACTGGCCTTAAATCAAAGACTTCAGCAACCCTACATTCCTTCTGCCTTAATTCCTTCTTTCAACATATCTTAACATACCCAGAGGTTCCAGGGATTAGAACACATACATCCTGTGTGTCCATTATTCTGCCAAAAAAGGGACAAGCAAAGATGGAAACATTCATGATGGAATTCATGATGGAAATGGAGTATTTGAAATCATCCCCAAGAAGGTCTAGGAGGTAAAAGTTATATAAACAGGTGACCCAGATTCCCAAGTCACCCACATTTTTGTATTGATGTATGCCCTAGTCCATTCAAATTGTTATTACAAAATACCATAGACTGGGCTGGTTTCTAAAGAATGAGCATTTATTTCTCACAGTTCTAGTGACTGAAACATTTGAGATCAAGGCACCAGTAGATACAGTGTCTGGTAAGAGCCCATTTCCTGGTTCATAGACGTATCTTTTTGTGTTCTCATATGGCAAACGGGATGAGGGACCTCTCTGGGGCCTCATTTATATGGGTGAAAATCTTATTAGTGGAGACTCTGCCTTCATGAATTAATTATCAAATACCATCATGTTGGGGGCTAGGCATCAACATACGAAAGGGGAGGTATAAATGTTTCAGTCTGTACAGGTGATGTATTTCCATCATCTCACAAGTATACCTTTATGGTGGAGTTTCCTATAAAGAGTTGTCATCATGAGGAAATTCATCAAGGAAGTGTCTCAACATGTTGGTGAGGGAGGAAAATGGAATTCAGTCACATTATAACTCAAGAGAGGATCAGCTCTAACACAGTAGGACAAGCAAAAAGCCTTCAGGGGCAGAGTTTAGAGCTGTGCAAGAGTGACTGAAATAAGGACACAGTAATCCCTTGGTGGTAGGACATGCCTTGGCTGATTGTCAAGGAGCTGGAAGGGGCAGAGGTCAAGACTGGAAGAACAGAAACCTGAAGAAGAGAAGAGGCATGTGAATGGACATGTGGGAGTGGACACAAAGTGGGTCCTCATGTCTGATGTCAGTGTCAACTACAAAGGTCCTGAAACCCCAGGTGGGTGGGATGACTTGTAGAGTTCAGACATCCTCCATCCTCAGCCACCCACTGCTGTGAATCCACACATCAGGCATAAAGTAGGGCATTCTTAGACCCATCAGCATGAACTTCGGCTCAACAAGGTTGACCAGTTCATTGCTGTTGCTAGGTGTTCTAGCCTCATTGCCCGAGAGCCCAGTACTGAACCTGGTGTTTTCAGGAAAACAACTACCATTACATGTCAAGTTGATTACTTTGCACCCATTCTTCCCTTGAAAGGTCAGTTATTCATCCTAGTTAGCATTGTTACATATTCTGGGTGTGGATTTGCCTTCTCAACCACAGTACCCCAGTCAGCACCACTATTCAAGGGCTAATGGAGTGTTTGACTTTCCAAAACGGGATTCTGAATAACAATTTCTAGGACCGGTGTGCTCAACTTAAGGCAAAGGAGTTGTAACCATGAGTTCCATTGGCCTTCTCATATATAGCTTCCTCTTCAAGTGGCTGATAAATAGAATATTAAGATGAACTATTATTAATCAGCAAAGGCACCGGCTATGCAATGTTTAGGTGCCATCCTTCAAGACAGAATATACTTGGATCCAGAAATCAAGAGATAGAAGGACAGCTGGATTTCCCAGCACCATTCCTAGGACCTCAGCTGTAGAAATGTGCTTCCTATCTCCACAGTTTCGACTCTTCTAGTCTGGAGATATTGCTTACTAGGGTGGAGGGGATAGTTATTCTGGAAGACACAGTAAGCTTTCTACTGAACCCAAAGCTTTGGCTGATATATGGCAATTTGGGGCTCTCTTAGCCAGCAGACTCAGGCAAAGAAGGGATTTCTTAGACTGACAGGGGAGATAGAGGGAAAGAAGAACTGTCTGGGACTGAGGGGATTCACTGGGACACCTCAGAGTGATTTTACGCTCAGTAATGACCATGAACTGGGCACTCACAGCAACCAAGTCTTCACAGGGGTCCAGCAAATCAGGAGCCCTGACTCCTCATATATGAAATGCTGACTGAGTACTACTATTTATCAGGTGGAGCTGAATCAGGACCACCCACAGTAGCAGATTCGTCAATGCCACCAACCTTCTTGTTGTAAGTCCTTTTTAAGAACTGTGACAACTTCTTTAAGGGGCAGTGCAAGACAGAATGGACACAGGATCTGAGTGGCATGAGCAGGAGCTATGGCTGAGGCTCAATGTCCTCTTGGTTTTGTGTTCTGGCAGCTTCCTACATGGGGCATTAGCACTTCTCCGCTTGTGGGCTTTCTATTAACCTTCTCAGGGTAGGCCAGTGTGCGGAGCACCTCCAGGAGCAGCCCCCATCAGGTGGCAGAAGAGAGTTACAGGACAAACACCTTGCTTTCTAGTGCCTACATGGGATAATTCTGAGGCATGCTCCATACCACTTCTCAGATGCCCCCCATGGGAATGAGGCTTGATTGCCCACCATACCAATCTGCTCAGTATGCTCCTAGTATCACTTCTTCCTCTTCTAGTCTCACGATTCCCAGTTCTTCCTGGGACCACCTGCCATGTATGCCACTCATACCCAAGTTAAGTCTCAGGATCAGATTCTGGAAAAACCCAAACCTTAGGCTAATACCCTTTAAACATTGCACTGGTGAAGAGAACGTGGTGCAGGAGAGAAGACTCCTGGCATAAACAGGGCCCAGAATTCTCAAGAAGATAGCTTCTAGGACTCTTAGATTAGAGAGGCAAATTGGAGGATTTGAGGCAAATCTGAAAAGCTGAAGGTTTGGTTTTTTTTTTTTTTTCCTAAAATGACACAGCGGAGAAGTGGGGCTTTTGTGAAGTTATTAGACCTGAACCCCTTATATATAAAGAGAGAGAGAGAGGAGAGAGAGAGAGAAAGAGAGAGAGAGGCCATTGTGAAGGGGAAACCAAGAGGCCATCCTGAATGGGCACTGTGATACATTCCTGTAATCCCAGCAGCTCAGGAGGCTAAGACAGGAGGATCTCAAATTCTATGCCAGCCTCAGGAATTTAGCAAGGCCCTGAGCAACTTAGTGAGACCCTGTCTCACAGCAAAAAGGGCTATAGATGTGGTTCAGTGATTAAGTGCCTCTGGGGTCAATCCTGATACCAAAAACAAACCTACCATTCTGATCTGAAGGCTATGTCTCCTTCATCAAGAACAGCTCTGTTTATTTCCATGGGAGGACACTATAGATTTCAATAGAGCTGCCCTATAACCAGAGAGAATTTCTGTGATACTAAGGCAGGAGAAAACACTGGTGAAGATGTGTTTAAAGACAGAAGATCAAGTCCTGAGCTGTTCACTCACTCAGCTGAACAGGCAAATCCCTCAACCCCTTGCTGTATCCATCCAGGAAGGATGAACTTCATCCCAACAGATGAAGATGGAGAGGAAAATAAAAGAGCCAGTATGAATGGGGAGGGAGAAAAGGGCACACAACTCAGAAACATTATAGAACAAAGCAAATAAAAGTTATGACCAGATTTCTGCATGAAATAAAAGGAATAAAGTCCCACATGTAATAAAAGCTCAAAGAAGAAATTCAAGAGCATAGAAGAAACAGAATAATTGAAGGGGATTAAAAAATGTGCTGGCAAAGGTCAAGAAATATATGGAAAAGATAAAACAAAACTATTTCAGAAATGAGGGTAACAATAGAAGCACTAGAAAGAAAATGAGATAATGCAGAAATACAGTCAGGAATATGGAAGATGAGATTGAGAACGTGTAGTAAAATAAATTCTTGAAGAATAAAATGGAAGTGTAATAGCAAACCCTTCAATATGCAAAACTCTAACGAAAAATAAAATCTTGTTAAAAATAAAAGAAATAGAAAGAAAATGGCCAAACAGATCAGGAAAGCTATTGAAGGATAAAATGCAAAAACTTGGAAATCTAGCCAAGTGCACACCTGTAATCCCAGCTCCTCAGGAGCTCAGGCAGGAGGATCACAAGTTCAAGGACAGCCTCAGTAGCTTAGTGAAGCCTTTTCTCAAAAACAAAACATCAAAAATTCTGAGTATGTGGTTCAGTAGCAGAGCACCCCCTGTGTTCAGTACTTAGTTCTGGGAAATTTATAGATTTCAAAGTTGAAATCTATAGTGTCCTCCCATGGAAATAAAAAGAGATTAATTAATGACTAACAACAGAAAAATGTATTCTTTTTTCTTTTTTAATAATTTTTATTAATTATTATTTTAATTGTACAAATTTATGAATACAGCATAATAATTCAGTACATGTATGCAGTGTATAATGATCAAATCCATCTTCTTAACAGATCCATCTCCTTAAACATTTTTTAATTTTTTGATTGACAAGTAATAATTGTACATATTTATGAGTTACAGCTTGGTATTTAAAGTTATATATATAATATGTGCTGAGTAATTTAGGGTGATTAACATTTCTATCTCCTTATAAAGTGAGAGGAGTTCAATGAAAATTTGTGGTTTAGAAATTTATCGAGACCCTGTATTAGTTCTACACCAATGCATGACAAATTCCCCATAACTTAGAGGCTAAAAGAGCAAACATTTATTATTGCATAGTTTCTATGAGTTGAATTTTCCAAGTGTAGCTTACTGGGCCCTTAGGTTAAAGGGAAGCAACCATGATGTCTTCAGGTGCTACACACATATCAATGCTCCACCAAGGCAGGATGTGATTCCACGCTCTTTCACAGGCTGTTGGACAAATTCAACTCCTCGAGAGTTGTTGGACTGAGAGCTTCAGTTCTTCTTGGGCTGTTAGTTGGAGACTGTCCCCAGATTTCCACCATGTGGCATTTCTATAAAGTGGCTCACCATAAAACAGCTGGTTGCTCTATAAGCTAGGATGTTCAATTGTTTGAATTTTGGATAAAGAGAAAGGAATGTTTCAGTATAAGACCCAAATATTGCATAAGACATACTTAAACTAAAAGATTTTTCATTGCCTGTCTGATACTTAAATTTACCTGGTCTCTGTATTTTTATTTGCTAAATCTTGAAGCCTACGCAGAAAGAAGCAGTAAGAGTGAGGGAGGATGAGCAAGACAAAAGTCAGTCTTTCAATAACCTAATGCTAGAAGTGACATCCCATCACTTTTGCCAACTACTATTTGATAAAACAGGTCATTAGGTACAGCCCCCACACAAGGTGGGGGGAAATTTCCTGAGGACATGAATACAAGGATGAAGAAGTCTTTTCGGGGCATCTCAGGGGTGCCTAATTCACACCCCCCCCCATCCACACGCATAGCAGAAAATCACATGCAAGGATGAAAGCAAAATTAGGCTGGTAGAGACTAATCTACAGCAACAATCCAGCTACAAGGCAGGGAAAAGGTATCCACAAAGTCTCAAGGAAGCAGCGGGGACAGCGTAGAGTAACTGAAATGCAGATAGAGAAGTCACATAAATATTTGCAGATCTTCAAAATATCATGATGTAAAAGGTCCTACAGAATTTCCTAAAATAAACAAACAAGAAACCTGAAGGACAAAGTCCAGCTCACCATGAAAAGAATGCAGTCACCAAGCAAATAAATCCCTTTTGTGTGTCAACATGTGGTGTGAAACGAAAGCCAAACACCTGTAGAAAATGTGTAACAATACAATCAACCAAACTCCTGAGCTGGCATGAAGAAAGAAAACAACAGATTCCGTATGTAGATGGATCTCTTTCGTAGTAGGCTAGGGAAGAATTTCAAAAGACATACCCAGAGGTGTTAAATAAAATGATAAGGCTATAAGTATGTTTTTCCATTTGTAAGATCAATTGGAAAATACATCATGGAAAATAATGTAACCAAATCAAATAGGTGAAGCAACCATTAGGACAGAAGAAGAAAGGAGAAATGGGAAATGTATTGCTAAGGACTGAATGTTTGTGTACCTCCAAAATTCATATGTTGAAACCCTACTGCCAGAAGATGATGGTGCATCAGAAGAAGTGGGGTCTTTGGCAAGTAGTATCGTAAGTTTCTCTTCGTGAATGGAGTTCATGCCTTCATATAGGAGACCTCAAAGAGCTCCTCTTTCTACCATATGAGGGTACAATGAAATTTAACCATCTACACCTGGAAAGGAACCCTCACCAGAGCTTACCCATGCTTGCACCCTGACCTCTACCTTCCAGACTGTGAGAAATATTTGCCCATTGTTAAATAAATCAGCTAGTCTGTGACATTTTGTTATGGCAGTCTGAACTAAGACATATACCAAGTTTCTTATCTTATATAGTACGGTGCCATCAGATAACATTTAAAGGTAAAAATTCCAGAAAACATTAGAAAATAGTCACTACAAGAACAAAGAGAAAGTGTTCAGAGCCTTATACGTCACCAGAGGCAAGAACAGTCAAAAACAAAGAAGCGTATTATAGAGTGATTTTTTTTCAAGGAAACATTATATGAATAAGAAGGATAGAAAAATAAGATGATAAAAGTAAAATAGGTTGATGTTATGGTTTGGATGAAAGATATTCCCCAAAAGTTCAATATGTGTTTTTAGTCACAGCAGGAAAATAACCAACTAAAACAGCTGGGCAAGATGGCACGTGCCTGTGATCCCAGCAATTTGGAAAGTTGAGGCAGGAGAATTGCAAGTTCAAGGCCAGCCTCAGCAAGTTAGCAAGACCCTGTCTCAAAATAAAAAAGAAAAAGTATTGGGGATGTAGATTAGAGGTAAAGAGGCACCAGGTCAATCTTCCCAGTTCAAAATAATAAAAAAGCAAGCATGATGATTTAACCCTGTTAATAAACAAAAATCAGATAAATTCACTTTTTTAAATCTTTTATTTGATTTAATATGAGCAGCCTATCCCCAAAAGTGCAAAATGACAAATGAAAAATCATCACATTGGAAAGGGAAGAGTTCTTTAAGATAATCAAGGATACAGTTTCTAATATAACGAAAATCCCTCATGAATTATCATGCATTAAACAAGAAAATATTGGTATTTGGATGATAAAATTCTCCACTGAGGAGAAACAGGAACTCTTTTCCGAGCAGAGATTTTAATGCATTTTCTCAGGCCTTGATAGATGAAGTAGACCAAAACCAAATATCACAACCAACAAGTTTCACCTAATTTGTAAGAATAGATCAGAGTAAAAAGAGAGAAAAGTGTTTGCATGCAACCATGCAACACTGCAGACTAAAAATAACAGCATGTTTTATGAATACAAAGCAATAAAAATATAAAATAATAATGAAATAAAACATCAAAAAAGGAGAAAAGGGGAGCTGGAGCGGTGGCTCAGCGGTTACGGCACTTGCCTTGCATGCGCAAGTACGCAGGTTCAAACCCCAGCACCACATACACAATGAAGTGTGTGAGCAACGAAAGCCCATGAGAAACTAAATAAAATTGATTGTCTTTCTCTCTCTCTTTCTCTCGCTGTCCCTCTCTCTTAAAAAAAAAAAAGGAGAAAAGGAAATTTTAAATTTTTCTCTTAAATAATTATTTTAGATTTTCAGTGCTGTAACCGAAACACCTGACATGAACAACTTGATGGAAGAAAAGTTTATTTTGGCTTGGCCCATGATTTCAGGAGTTTCTGTCTACGGTCAGTTGACTCCACTGCAAAAATATCAGGGTAGAAGGGAATAGCGGGGAAAAACTACTCAGCTCATGGCAGCCAGGAAGCAGTGAGAGAAAGAGAGAGAGAAAAAGAGGATGGGCATAAGAAATAGGTTTCCAGGACACACCCCCACCTGCCTACTTCCTTCAGCTATAGTCACCCAGCTATTGCTATGGCTTAGATAGTAGGTGTCCTCCAAAAGCTCGTGTGTGAGACAATGCAAGAAAGTTTAGAGGTGAAATGATTGGATTATGAGATGCTTGGCCTAATAAGTGCATTAATCCCCTGATAGGGATTAACTGGGTGGTAATTATAGGCAAGTAGAGTGTGGCTGAAGGAGTTGGGTCCCTGGGAGCATGCTTTTGGGATTTATATTTTGTCTTTGTCGAAGTTTCTCCCTGCTTCCTGGTGTGACGTCCTGAGCCTCTTTTCTCTGTCACACTCTTCTAACTTGATGTCCTGCCTCACCTCGGGTCTAAAGCAGCCACCCATGGACTGAGACCTCTAAAACCATGAGCCCCAAAATAAACTTTTTCTCCTCTAATTATTTTTTTGCAAGATCTTTTGGTCACAGCAGCAAAAATGCTGACTAAAACAATAATCAATAGATTAATCCATTGATAAGGTCAGAGTCCTCATGATCCTAATCACTTCCCAAAAGCCTCCCACCTCTGAACATTGCCATTTTGGGGACCAAGTGTTCAGCACATGAGTCTTTGGGGAACTTTTCATATCCAAACCATAAAATAATTATTTTTTTTTCTAGGAGGAAAACAAGACTAAATATCTAGAAAGTAAAGAAAAATTTTAAAATATTACGTTGACCTTTATCAGTAAAATGAAGTCTGTTTCTTTGAAAAGTAGGAAACACTATTTAGGGCTTTTAGATGAAGTATAAACACTATAAGCCCTTTGTGCTCCATCTGTGTGGTAAGATGGCTTTTTCAATGTTCTCACCAGATCTTCCATGCTAGCATTCACATCCTGAGTTCTCTCTTCCCATAGAATGTGGGCTGAGCTTAGTGAGTCCCTTCTAACCAACAGAATAATTTAGGACTAATGGATGCAATCTCTGAAACTGGATTTCTTTTTTTTTATTATTCAGAAATTTATTTGTTGAACAATCAAACAAGCTTCTATTGAAGTAATATATATATATATATATATATATATATATAAATTCTAAAAATTAGATTTACCCCCAAGAGCCTCCCCAATAACCCACCCTTATCCCTCCCCCCATTCCTTCCCGATACATCTCTACAAATGCCTTAGGTTGTATGTCAATACAACTTTTCTGAATTTAAATCATGATAATAGACCTCCTTTCTCAATGGCTGGGGTCTAGCTCCAGCCTCCATAGATGAGTAAAGACATTCGACCCTTGGTTCTCTGGGTTATGCTGACTTCACTCAGCATAATTTCTTCCATAGCCATCCATTCACCTTCAAAGGCTGCAGTATCATTGTTTCTAATTGCTGAGTAGAGCTCCATGGTATATATGTACCACAGTTTTTGGATCCACTCATTGAAACTGAATTTCTTTGAAGACTATTTCTCTCCATTGCCCCAGCTCCCTCTTCCTTTGAAGAAGGCCAACTGCCATATTGTGAGTAGCCAATTGTCAAGAGAGCAGCCTCAGTAAGAACCCGAGACCAGTCAAAGCCATTGAGTTTAGACATGGGTTCTTCACCCACCAAGTCTTGAGATAGCAGCTCTGGCCAATGTCTTGATCACAGCCTTGAAAGAAAAGCTGCGTCAAAGGGACTCAGATAAGCCATGCTCAGATTTCGGACCCAAAGGAACAATAAGATAATCAATGCTTGTTGTTTTAAGAATTATGTTTTGGAGTAATTTGTTATGAAACAACAGAGAACCATGCCTTTCTCTCCCCATTTTGAGTCATCCTCATATGCACTTGAACTCTGAGACACCTCTCAGTTTATCCAATCATCCAGAGATCCTTTGCAATGTTGTCCCTTCTGCATAGAATGCTCTCTCCCCGGCCATATTTACGCAAATCCAATTTTATGTTTTGTGTATCTCACCTCAATTTAAAAAAAATCGACAAAAATAGCATATGCTTTATAAGGTTTTATGAAAATGAAATGAGTTCATAATCACCAAAGTCCTGGGATGGGGGCTGGAGCAGTGGCTCTGTGGTTACCGTGCTTGCCTGGCATGCACAGGGACGTGAGTTCAAACCCTAGCACCACATACACAATTAAGTGTTGGAGCAAAGACCAGATATAAAACTAAATGAAGTTGTTTCTCTCTCTCTCTCTCTCTCTCACTATCCCTCTTTAAAAAAAAAAAAAAAGGCATGGGATGGTAGCACGCACCTATAAGCCCAGCTGCTCAGGAGACAGAGGCAGAGGAATCCAAGGATAATGCCAGCCTGGGCCACTTAGTGAGAACTCATCTCAAAATTTTAAAAAATGATGGGGTGTAGCTTAGCGATATGTCACTTGTCTAGCATGTGTGAGGCCATGGGTTCAATCTTCAGTACTGAAAATAATCCATAAATGTACTAAAGGACTACATGCATGTAAATAAATAATGTTAGCTTGCTGTCTGCTTTAGTAACGAGAGCAGAAAAATAAAAATGGAAGGGGGAATTAAAGGGTAATAAGACCAGAAGCTGAGACACCAACCTCTCCAAGAATGTTTCTGCACTCAGATTCTTATCCTTATGAGGTTGCCTAAGGGACAAAAGCCCACATCTCTTCTGTTCTTTCTGAAGCAGCTTTGTTCAAATGCTACTACTTGGCTTTGTTGTATACCTTGGCACAAACAGAATTCCTCGCTCAGGTCTTCACTCTGGCTGGCTTAATAAGACACTGCACCTGCAGGAACATCAGCCTCCCTTCTCTTATTCCAGGTTTCTTTTTCTCCAGCTCCCATGACTCATGGGAACATGGATGGCTTGATTTTTCTGGCTACATACTGTACTTGATAGCACAGATTTTGTTTGTATGACAAGATCTTCAGTATCGGTCAAGGTTTCAGCCAGCAAGTAGAGATACAATTAGTTACGGGAGAGGAATTTGACCATGCACAATTATTGAGGGAGCTAGAAAGTGAACATCCAGAAGGGAAGGGGGAGGATCAAAGAAGGAATTTCAATACATTCAATTCCATAAGCCAAACGTTTTCATCAACCAAAGTGGGGCTGTGAACAAAGGGTCCAGTGGAGTTCTATAGGAAGATGTAGGTAGCTTCTGCCTGTATATATGAATCTACCTCCAAACATCTGCTGACAAGCTCAGCGCTGCTGTGGATCCATAGGCTCAGAAGTGGGGAAAAATACCTGGATTCATAGAGAGGCAGCAAGAACAAGCCACTCAATGATCTTCGCAAAGGCCATTGTAAATGTCTTTTTTTTTTCTTCATCCTAGGAAGGGAACTACATGAAATAGAGCTCCAGCTTCTCCAAGCTGGCACCATACAAACAATGACACATTTCTAATCTCCTTAGTGGATGTGGGATCTTGATTAATAGGAAAGATCAGTGTCTAGATACAGTTTCCAAGAAATATTTGGAAGAATTTCATACTTTCTTATTGTGTATTGCTTTTTACTGGGGCATCCTGGTGTTGGGTAGGTTAGTTAGCTACGAATAGGTGGGTAAAGGGAAAGGACAATGAAGGACAGACATTATCCCTAAGCACCAATAATAATCCAGGAGTAATAAAACTGAAACAGCAGGAACCTTATCTAAACAGACAAGCATTTGGGAATGAGATCTGGAATCCCCCAGCTTCCCCAATCTGTAGGGAATTATAATTCCTTTAGGGAGTTATTCCTTAAAATCCTGGGAACCCTAAGAGAAATAGGTGAGCAACAGAGAAGTAGGGTGTGGAATATCAAGATCTGCCCCCAGTTATTGTGAATTACAACTCCTCAAGGGGCACTACAGCTTCCAGAAAACGTCATCATCATCTCTTGCAACCATGTTATTTGAAAACTCTCCTTTTTTTAAATTTTTAATCAATTAATTAATTAATTTTATTAGAAGTATATAGAGATACAATTGAGGGGGAAACATTATCAAACCAATAGTAATCAATGTATATATACTTTGTTATCCAGGGGTAATGCCAAAACATGGATGACCACCTTGGGTTTCACCTGTTGCAGTTTCCCCCAGAAGAACACTTGCGTTAAATGGGTATCTCGTGGAGGAATGACTTCGGCTTCTGGGATGCTTCCCCCATATTCCCACTCTCCAGTCTCCTAGGAGTTCTTCATACACCCTCCACCCTCCCCATCCCCCTCCCTATGCCTCCAAGTATCCTAGGGAGCCATCCCCCTATTACTCTCAGAGTCATACAATTTGAAGTATTGTTAGGTTTGCCATCTACCCTACTGCTTCCCCATGTATTCTAGCACCCACAGATGAGAGAAACCATTCGGCCCTTGAGTCTCTGAGATTGGGATAATTCACTTAGCATAATTCTTCCCATCTCCATCCATTTGATATCAAAAGCCATAATATCGTCCTCTCTAATGGCTGAGTAGTATTCCATTGTATAAATGTACCAAAGTTTTTGTATCCACTCGTCTCGTCGAGTGAAGGGCATCTGGGTTGGTTCCATAGTCTAGCTATAGTAAATTGAGCTGCTATAAACATTGAGGAAGCCACCTCACTATAATACACTGATTCTGACTCAACTCTGTTATTATTGAAGCTATGTCACAACTACCCCACAATCCCGTCAACCAGAATATCAAGACCCTGTCGACGGAAGTTTGTTAAGCGATATCCAAAGGGTAAGAAACCAATTAAGGGGGACCGGGAAGTTGAAGACACAACAAAGGATTCGGTTTCCTTAAAAACTCCAATCCTAGGGTTGGGGATTTAGCTCCGTGGCAGAGTGCTTGCCTAGCATGCACAAAGCCCTGAGTTCAGTCCTCAGCCCTGAAAATAAAACAAGTCCACCGCTGTGAGCAGCACAGCCTCCTCTCTTTCAGGTGGCCCATGCAGTCCCTATACTGTATTTCACCCTTGCTCCTCATTCTATTAAACTTTTGCTTACTACTCTGTTCACCTTCTTTCCAGAGCAGTCGCAAGAATGAGCACCCAAGCACTGCAGTGGCTGCCCCAGCTCCAGCCAGCAGGATCCCAGCCCTGAAACACGTCGAAGAAATTTAAAGGATGTAACTTACTGATTGCAAAATATTTGAAGAGGTTATCTTCTTCCAGCCTTTCACTCTTTCTCTTTGATGATCATATGGAGTGACAGGTGGAGAGAGAAGTCAACCTACCACTGCTGGTAAACTGAGGACACTGGAGGGGCATCTTGGTGGAGGGTAGTGGAATGGGAGCCCCTGTAGCAGTGAGGAAACTCGGGTGGCGCTGCGGCACTGACAGGCAAGGAGCAGGCTATTTCTACTCTCACCAGCCCCGGCCTTCCTGGAGGTTCCAACTCCTCCTCCAGCCCCCAAGCACCATGCCTCTTTTAGTGACCACCGCCAAGCCAGGTATAAATTAACTCTTTGAAAGCAACTTAACAGTGGAGCCATACGTCATGTCTTCATCCCCACCAGCTCTAGACAATGGAGCAAAGTAGGAAGTGAAGGATGAATTTGGGGAATTTGGTGGGTTTTCTGAAGTTAGCCCTGCTAGCATAGGGTTTGTCGATTTTGATACCCCAGATTATACTCATCCCAAGGATGTGTTTGTACTTTCAAACTACTTTGTGCCAATTCATGATTTCTCAGAAAACATAGCCTTGTAAACTTTAAGTCCTTTTAAAATGCTAATGAGAAGGACATAACTACTGAACTTTCTCCTCCTGTGGAGGAGCAGTCTGACATTTTACTCTCTAACACCAGCAAAGAAATTATTTCATCTAAAACTTTAGATACTTCCACGGATGGCATGAAAAGTCCAGGAGATTTAAATAAAGTAGTAGAGCAGAGACAGAATATCAAACCACTCAGAAGTCTCTGTCCAGGAGACTTTAGAACTGATAAGAATATCTGTCATCAAATCAGGAGAGCTGCAGTGGGCAAAACCCTCCTTGTTTGGAGATTCTAACAAACGGGTTTGCAGGGTTGGAAACTAAATCCTCAGGGAACAGATGATCTGGACAAAGTAGGTAATGCAAAGGGACCAAAGGCTCTTAGCACCCACAATACTGAGTCTAATTTACACATTGCACCTAATCTTGCTGAGGAATTTGCAGATTTTACCACATTTTCCCAAAATGGAAAGGATACAAGCAGAAGAAATAAGATGTGCAATTCTAAATGATAGTGATGTACTAACCATTCAGGAAAGCAACAAAATTAACAAAGTTAACGAACCAAATTCTGTAAAAGAAGTGTCTTTTGGTAGAAGCTTTGATGATAAGGGAGACACTGATGGAGAGCAGCAGGTTTGTTTCCAAAATTAGCTTAGTGAATAAGAGTGGTTTCAGTGCTGAAAAACAAGGATGAATTTTTAAATTGAAGTATTCAATCAAAGGCTTGGAGTTTGGTAGACTCAGCTAATTATTCAGAAGCCTCAGGAAAGAGCAATATAAAATTGAAGGAAATCTTGATTTATTTACTTCAAAATTTGCTGACCTATGCATGGATTCTTTTAAAACTTCTGATGAAGAAGTCAGTTCTTCCAAAAAAGAAAGTACAAAGTTTACTAATTTCCCAAGCTCAAATATTGATCTTATCTAAGAAAAATGTTTTGGATGATTTTGTAAGTATAAAAAAATAGTGGTATTGTTACTTGCAATGATGCCAATGAGGGTGATTTTGGTGACTGGCATAGCCAATGGCAACACACCAAATCACCTCTGACTAGTTGGCCCTCAAGGCTCAGTGAGTGATGTCACTTTTGAAGAGTCCTCAGAACACTTTCCACTTTTATACAACCAATTGATGAATTTGGAGGATTTGGGAATACAAACAGTGCTTCTTGCCAAGAGAAAATGAGTCAGACCTAAAACAGACTTCCAATGGTTTATCAGAGGAATGTCAGTTGGCAAGAAAGTATAGTGGAACAGACACGGAAAGCATTTCAGGACCCAAAAATAGGCAAGACCGCGAGTTTGGAGATTTTATTCAGTGCCAAGTGTTCAAGACAACAGCAGTGCTTTTCCATGACTCTGATGACTTTGCCCAGTTCAGTTCAGCTGGTCCTACCAAAGCCATAGTTTGGAAGGCTTTGGGGATGAACAAAAAGATGGTTTTACTGAAGCTCATCATCCAAAGGAACTGTCGGTCACAGTGACAGATGAAAATATTGATGCTCTAGGAAGCCTCAAGATGCACAGCATCCCTCTAGCAACTTCCAAAAGAGCAATTGCTAGCAGCCCTTTACAGGAATCAGCCGGTTCCATTCAGACAGCTTTAGGAAACCCCCTGCATCTTTTCCTCATCCCTAGTTTTTTGAGGATTCTCCACACTGCTTTCCAGAGGGGCTGTACCAGTCTGCAGCTCCACCAACAGTGTGTTAGTGTGCCTATCTCTCCACAGCCCCTCCAGCATCTATTATTGTTTATTTTCTTCATCTTTGCCAATCTGACTGGCATAAGGTGATATCTTAATGTAGTTTTCATTTGCATTTCTCTGATTACTAATGATTTAGAGCACTTTCTCATGAATTCATTGGCTTGATCAATGTCCTCTGTTGAGAAGTTTCTGTTTAGCTCTTTGGCCCATTTATTAATTGGGTTGTTTGTGTTTTTGTAGTTGAAATTTTGAGGATTTTATAGATTCTGGATATGAAGCCCCTGTCAGAGGAATCAGAGCCCATGATTCTCTCCAATTCTGTAGGAAACCTCTTGACTCTTTTGATTATTTCATTGGCCGTGCAAAAGCTTTTTAGCTTTACAGCATCCCAATCTCTGATTTTTGACTTTACTTCCTTCACTTTAGGAGACATGTTGAGAAAGTCTTTGCCTACTCCTTCCATATTTGTCCCTGATGCTGAAAAGAAAGTTTCTTCCCTGAAGCATTTGCTGGAAACAAGCACCTTAGCTGGAAGTGGGGGATGGCTGGATGTGTGGACAGACCTACAGGCTATCCATGATACTCACGGCTTGAGATATCAGTGGGGTAGCTCCCATAGCAACAAGAAGCTTTCGTTCTCCTTGGGAAGAGACACCTCTTCATGGGCATAGGAAGCAGCCTGTTAGAGTGCCCATGAATGCAGCAGGATTGCGGAACCACTGAAACTACTCTCTGGTGCAGAAAAACAATTGCTTCCTTTGGTCTGAACCACCACGACACCACAGCTAAACACACACCCCTCGGATCAACTCCAGGGGTCTCTACCACTTGTCCAGTCTGACTGGAGTAGCAGCGGCCTTACTAAGCCTGTAGATGGGGTGGATTCAGAGTTGTACGAGTTAACAACTTTTAAACTAGAGCTATTTACCTCAAGTCTTCACGTGACTGATGCATTTGTGAGGCTTAGGTCCATGGTAGAGAAGGTAGCACATTTACCAGGAAACTGAAAAGAGAGGAGCACTCGAGGGAAGAAGCTGTCAGGGCAGTCGCCAGCCTTCCTGACTTGACACTCACGTTGGCAAAGTGTTGATGTTCCCAGTCACCATAACATCTTCCACAAGCTCACAAGAGCAAGCAGACTGAAGCCAAATGGGAACTAGACAATTTCAATTGCTTTTTCTCTCCGTTATCAAAAGAATACCTGCTGAAAGTCGGGCACAGTGGGGCATGTCTGTAAAACCGCTGGCTCCGGAGGCTGAGGCAGGAGGATTGTAACTTAGTAAGGCCATCAGCAACTTAGCAAGACCCTGTGTCAAAATAAAAAATCAAAAGGGCTGGGAATGCGGCTCATGTGTCTCAGCGGTTAAGTGTCCCTGGGTTCAATACCTGGCACACGCACACACACACACACACACACACACACAAGAGCATACCTGTTCTCTAAGAATACATAGGAATGTATATTTACTTACATAACAAATTTATATTAGAAAAAAATGTAAATAATCAGGGGCAAACATTTTTGTGTTGCTGGGGTATATACATTTGTCTTTATGAAATATACTGATAGTGTCCTTATAACATGTTTGAGATATTTTATAAAACATAAAATTAAACTCAAATCTCCCTCATCTGAGATATCCCCTTCAGTTAGTTATTTCAGATTTCATTGAACATCCCCTTAATTTTTTATATCACTTTTGCTGACACAAATAAGCTAAAATGGGGCTGGAGCGGTGGCTCGATGGTTATGGCGCTTGCCCAGCATGCGTGAGTACACGGGTTCAAACCTCAGCACCCACGTACACAACTAAGTGTCAGAGCAACGAAAGCCATGTGAAAAACTCAATAAACATTGATTCTCTCTCTCTCTCTCTCTCTGTCCTTTAAAAAAAAAACAAATAACCTAAAATGTTTCTGTGTAATTTTTTTTCCAGATCTGGCTTTTGTCAACAATTTTGGGCTCTTTTTTAATCTTTTCAGCCTGGCATATTACTGTTTGACCTTTTGTAAGGTCTTTCATCGATTGCTCTTTTGTTATAGGGCATATAGATCATTGTCAGAACTTGATCGGAGGGGTTTAAATAGATCGTGTTTGTTTAAAATCAATTTAATTTGGAGAAGGATCAAATTATATGAACGTCTTACAATAAAATTTACTTATTATTGGTTTTGTTCTCTTGTACCCCTAGTTTTTAAGGGTTTTCCACAGTGTAAAATGTTGTAATCACAGGTTATTATGATTTAGGCTATACAGACAGTAAAAACTATGGGTTTTAAATGGGGAAATTCCTGTGGGAAAGAAAGAGACACAAGCAGAAGAACTCCAAATAGGTTTAATGTGCATGCCTAAGGGCTTTTGAGATTTCTGTGTGTAAATTTCCTTTTAGCTTACACAAAAATAATTTTAAAAAATAAAAAGCTGAGAAAATGTGTGTAGTATTTTTAGATGACATGGTTGTATATCTACAAATTTCAAATATTTCAGTTGAAATTATAATTAGTAAGATAGTTGGTTAAGCCCAATAACAGGCACTGAAATCCATATAGCAATTAAAAGCCTTCCAAAAAAGAAAAGCCCAGGACCCGATGGATTCCCCCCGAGTTTTACTACACTTATGAGAAGGAGATAGAACAGCTCTTTATTAATCTATTCCAAGAAATTGAAGAAGGAGGGAACTCTCCCAAGCACTTTTTATGAGACAAACATAATTCTGATACCAAAACCTAACAAAGACTGATCAAAAAACAGAAAACTATAGACCGATATCCCTGATGAACATTAATGCAAAAACCCTCAATAAAGTTCTAGTAAACCACAATCA
The DNA here is from genome assembly GCA_004027875.1 of Aplodontia rufa. NCBI lineage: Eukaryota > Metazoa > Chordata > Mammalia > Rodentia > Aplodontiidae > Aplodontia > Aplodontia rufa. The sequence continues at coordinate 27,735 of PVKS010014886.1, read as the reverse complement.
AAAATAAATCAAGAAGGGCTGGAGTGGTGGCTCAGCAGTTATGGTGCTTGCAGCGCTTGCCTGGCACGCACAATAATGCGGGTTCAAATCCCAGCACCACATACACAGCAAAGTGTCTGAGCAACTAAGGCCACATGAAGAACTAAATAAAATCTCTCTCCCTCTCTCTCTCTCTCTCTCACTATTCCTCTCTCTTAAAAAAATTCTCACATAAAAAAACATATCAAGAAGATAATTTATCACAATCAAGTGGGCTTCATCCCAGGCATGCAAGCCTGGTTTAACAGATGCAAATTAATAAATGTGATTCATCACCTAAACAGAATTAAGGATAAAAATCATATATGATCATCTCAATAGATGAAGAAAAGGCCTTCAATAAAATTCAGCCTCTGTTTATGCTCAAAATTGCAGAGAAAATAGGATCAAAGGAACTTAACTGTGTAAAAAGCCATATATGACAAACCCTCAGCTAGTATAGTACTAAACAGAGAAAAGCTGAAAGCATTTCCACTAAACTCAGGAACAGGACAAGGCTGCCTTCTCTCACCAATTTTATTCAGTGTTGTTCTTGAGATCCCAGCCAGAACAATCAGGCAAGAGAAGGAAATCAAAGGGATAAGAATAGGAAGAGAGGAAGTCAAACTATCCTTTTTTGCTGATGACATGATCTTTTATCTGGAAGATCCAAAAGACTCCACCAGAAAACTCTTGAGCTTATAAACAGATTTAGTAAAGTGGTGGGTTATAAGATCAACACCCATAAATCAATAGCTTTGCTATACACTAATAATAATAGGGCAGAGGAAGAAATCAGGAAATCAGTCTCATTCGCAATATCCTCAGAAAGAATAAAATACTTGGGAACTAATCTAACAAGGGAAGTAAAAGACCTCTACAATGAAAATTAATGAACATTGAGGAAAGAAATTGAAGAAGACCTGAGAAGATGGAAAAACATTCCATGCTCTCGGTTGGGCAGAATTAATATAAATAAAATGACCATTCTACCAAAAGTACTATACAGATTCAATGCAATCCCCATCAAGATACCAATGTCATTCTTTACAGATATTGAAAAACCAATTATCATATTCCTTGGGAATAACAAAAACTCAGAATAGTCAAAACATTACTAAGCAAGAAACACAAAACAGGTAGTTTTGCAATACTAGAACTAGAACTATATTGTAGAGCTGTAGTAACAAAAACAGCATGGTACTGTTATCAGAATAGGAATGAAGACCTATAGAATAGAAAACTCTGAGACAAATCCGCACATCTTTCAACACATGATCATTGACAAAGGGGGTCAAAATGGAGGAAAGACAGCCTATTCAACAAATGGTGCTGGACAAATTGGGCAGCAATTTGCAGGAAGTTAAAATTAGATTCTTACCTCTCACTTTGCTCAAAAATCAAATCAAAATGGATCATGGAACTAGGATTTAAAACAGCTACCATACAACTGCTAGAAGAAAAATTAGGAAAAAACACTCCAGCACAAGGGAATAGGCAACAACTTTCATAACAAGACTCCCAAACTGAAAGAAATAAAATCAAGAATTAATGAGTGGGACGCCATTAAATTAAAAAGTTTCTGCACAGCCAAGCAATTGGTCAAAACTGTCAAGAGAAAATCTACAGAATGGGAGATAATCATAGCCTGTGATTCTTCCAACAGGGGACTAATATCCAAAGTCTATAAAGAACTCAAAAAACTTAATATCAAAACACTAAATGTCTAATCAGTAAATGGACTAGAAAGCTAAACAGAGACTTCTCAACAGAAGAAATGGAGCAAGCCAATGAATACATGAGAAAGTGTTCTAGATTAGTAGTAATCTGAGAAATGCAAATCAAAATTACATTAAGATTTCACCTTACTTATTCAGATTGGCAAAGATGAAGAATATAAATAGTAAGAAATGCTGGAGGGGCTACGGAGAGATAGTAACACTAGCACACTGTTGGTAGAACTGTAGACTGGTCCAGCTTCTCTGGAAAGCAGTGTGGAGACTCCTCAAAAAATTAGGGATGGATTCACTGTATGACCCAGCTATCCCTCTTTTGGGATATTTTCCTGGAGGAGTTAGAATCAGCACATTACAGTGACATAGCAAAAACGATGTTCATGGCAGGTCAACTTACAATAGCTAAACTGTGGAACCAACCCAGGTGCTCCTCACTGGATGAATGAATCCAAAAGCTCTGGTGTATACATACAATGGAGTTCTACGCTGCTATTAGAAACAATGATATTGCAGCCTTTGAAGTTAAATGGATGTAATGGACAAAATCATGCTGAGCAGTTAGCCAAACCCAGAGATTCAAGGGTCAAATGTTTTCCCTCATTTGTGGAAGCTAGAGCAAAAATCCAGACTTAGGTGAAAGGTCAAGCTCATGCACTAAACTCATCAAAATTGAAGCAACACATAATCTAGGGGAACCATAGATACATGTGAGGGGGAAAGGGGAGAGGCAGTGGGGAGGAGATAGGGAGAAAGGATAGGGAGGGATCTAGGGAGGCAATCAACACTGTGACGTATTTTTATCCCCCCTCCCAGAGAAGCCAGATAATACTTATGCTATCAGTTAATGCTGGAAAATTCATAATCTTGTGTACATAAACATATATACACATATATATATACACACATTTATGGCTGTTGTAGGGGGAAATATAGAAGAGTTAAGAGACTTGGGGTGGGTGATGTAGGGGTGACTGGATTAGAAGCAAATGCATATCATATTGTTACTTTATATGCATCTATGATTGTATAACAACTCAATTCCTTAATAAAAAATAAATGAAGAATTTTTAAAAATGAAAACTACAGAAAAAAGGCAATTTGTTAAAGTAATTGGAGAATTGGATCCAAGATATATATAATACAAAGAATATCTTTTAAATCACTAGCAGTATATACTTAAAAATGATATATTTTTTAAAAAGTTCCATTCACTGTGAAATATTTAGGAATAACCTCAAGAAAGAAAGCACAGCAGTTGTGCTTTACAATTTATAAAATTTATTGAAAGAAACAAGATTCAAACATATGAAAATAATAATAATAATTTCTAGCAGTAACACAGTAGAACCATGGCAGATATTGCAGGAAATGCTTCTCTTAACCGTTTTTGATTAGGGATTCTTAATGTCACCAAATGCCCATTTTCACTAAATTAATGTCTAAATTTACTGTCATTCTACTAGATTCTCTACAGGCATTTTTTAATTGCATGAAGTACTTTAAAATTTCATTTGGCAGAATAAATACATTTGGCAGGAAACAGCTAATAAAGCAAGCAAGAGAAAGCTATAAGGAAAGCTTTCTTATCAGCCATCACAACATTATAAAGTCAGTGTAACCTAATCACTATAGTGTTTTATAGAAATAGTCAAACAGATAAGTGAAACAGAAATGAGAACCTGAATTAGATCCTAGGATATTTGTAGTTTTGATGTGATAAATGTAGCATTTTAATTCACTGGGGAAAGAATGGTTCATATTTAGTACGTATGCTTTATAGAGTTTGGGTGGGTTAGTAGGAGATGCCTGGACAGATGCATTTTGAAGCAGTGTGTGTTGGGGGAGGAGTAGAGGATTTTCAGAAGGGCAAGAACAAAGAGAACCCAGTGAAGTCCTGGGAGAGACAGAATCATCATTCCTACTGCCGCTCACACAATCTTTAGTCTTTTAATCTGGTGAATAAACAAGAAGCCCAAGGTCAACAGCGATAGGGTTCTCCCCATGGGAAGGGGAGAAGTCCTGATGCCACTTCTGGAGTCTGCCCGCACAGAGCCACCACTCTTCCTGTGCACCATCTCCGGAACCCTGAGAGTGATAATGTATCTGTGACCCATGGAAATCTCTGAGAGGTCAAAAATTGCTTTAATCAGATTTATTCCAAAGCTGTAGGGCTCAGTACAGAAAATATTCGTATTCTAGTCTACATCAGTGATTTGGGAGTTAAAATAAGATCTACCTATAAAAGAAGGTATCATTTGTGTGTCTTATATCTAGAGTCTGCTTCCCTTTCTAAAAGCCTTGGCATCTCTGAAGTGATGAGTGTCTTTTGAATGTTAATGAGATGACTGGTGGCTAGGGGTCCCCTGGGTAGATTCAGGATGAGGGCTCATCACTAGAAAGATCAAAGCATGATTAGAAGGTTAGAAGTCTTAGCTTCACCCTTAACCTCCAGGGAGGGGAAAATAGCAAAAGGTTGAGTTGATCACCAGTAGCCAATGATTTAACCAGCCATGCCTTCATAATGAAGCTTCCATAAAACCCCAAAAGGACTGGGTTGAAGGAGCTTCTGGAGAGCTGAACATATGTAGGTGCATGGAGGGTGGGGCACCCAGAGAGGGCTTGGGAGTTCTGCAACCCTTCTCTCACGACTTATCCTATGCATCAATTCATCTGTATCCTTCATAATATCCTTTATAATAAATGAGTAAGTATAGTTCCCTGAATTCTGTGAGCTGTTCTAGGAAATTGAACAAGTGTGATAAGGGCATCATAGGAGCCCCTGATTTATATATACATCCCATTGGTTAGAAGTGTAGGTGACAATCCACTAGCGGTGATTGGCATCTGAAGGGAGAGGAAGTTTTGTGGGAGTGACCTCTGAGCTATGGGTCCAACAGTAGCTCCAGATAGATAGTATCAGCACTGAAATGAATTAGAGGCCACCCACATGCTGTCTACTGGAGAACAGCTTGATGTGTGGAGGAATAAACCTCAAGACCTCTGGCATCAGAAGCATCGCATTGTGAGAGGGGATGAGAGTAGAAAAACACTTTCCTCCCATATCTCTAATAACTTTCCATTTCAAAATATGTATACCCTCTCTGACCAATAAAGTTCTCTAAAGATTTTACTATAAACCTGAGTTAAAAAAATAAGAATGCCTGAATTTTAGGAACAGTAAGCCAAAAACAAATCAAGTTCTAAAAATAAAAATTAATTTCTCTTCTAGAAATAAAATTCTCCCAAATCTATAATGCAAAATTCTCTCTTCCTTAATTTCTCACTATGTTTTAATCAGGCAAAAGGGTCTCACGCTTTGAGTCTTGGTCATGCATTGGTGTTCTTAAAATGTTTTAGTAATTCTAAAATGAAATAAATCCAATCCTAAATTAGAAGGAATGTTCCTCAAAAGACTAGGATTGGAACCACTGTAGGTTCCAGCTATACTACTTCTTGATATTTATCCTAAAGATTAAAGTCAGCATGCTGTAATGACACATGCATACCAATGTTTATAGCAACACAATTCACAAGAGCCAAACTATGGAACTAGCTTATGTATATATCAATGGATTAATGGATAAAAAATGTAGAATATATACACAGTGAAGTTTTATTCAGTCACAAAGAAAAATGAAATTAAGTTATTCACAGGAAAATGAATGGAACTTGAGAACATTAAGAGAAGTAAGCCAAACTCAGAGGTCAAGGGTTAAATGTTTTCTCTCATGTGTGGAAGCTAGAGAGGAAAAAGAAAAATACGTGTCTGTGGACGGAATCTCATGAAAATAGAAGGGAAATCAGTAGAGTAGAGGAAAAGGACCAGGGAGAAGGAGAAAGGGGAAAGGGGAAGTATTGAGTAATACCAGCAAAATTATATTTTTATATTGTGTTCATATACAAATATGCATCAACAAATCCCACCAGTATGTACAACTATAATGCACCAATAAAAATGTGGGAAAAACCAGTTATTTTAAAAAAAAGAAATTAATTTAATCTTGTGTTTCCACATGTCTTGCTTTCCAAATGCACAGAAATGCCAGTACATAAGATATGTGTTCCTTTTTGTGGGTGTTGCATCCCTCATTTTGGTAACTAACCCCCTTCCCATCACACACACCTCAGATTCTGAAGAGGCTGTCAATCAAGTGGCTTTGCCTCCTCCACCACAGGGTTCAGAACATCACCATGATGGGCTAGCAGTGACCTATTTCCTACAACCTGGATACATTGGTTTCAGTTTGGCCACAAGACACAGGCAAAATCAAATCTAAGCCCTTTGGAGGGATTTATATAGAAGCCAGCAATAAAAAAATTTTTTTTTCTTTAGAAAGCAAGAGTTTTAATGACCATGTTAGCTTAGGGTTACAGTGATGGGGCCTGTAGGCCTAAAATTTAGAGGACAAAATCCTGTTACCAAATGGGACAGAATGTAATGAAAAATAAACACAACCAAAAGCAAGAAAGAGTCCTGAAGGCCACATGTAAACCTGTAGGCATTCAACCTGAAGCTTGACCTACCCTAAGACCTTCAGTCCTTAGAACTGATCAATTTTCTTTTATTTATTAAATTGATTGAGTGACTTTTTTTTTAAAGAGAGAGAGACAGTGAGAGAGACAGAGAAAGAGAGAAACAACTTTGTTCAGTTTTTCACATGGCCTTAGTTGCTCCAACGCTTAGTTGTGTACGTGGTGTTGGGGTTTGAACCTGGGTCCGCATGCTTGCCAGGCAAGCGCCGAAACCACTGAGCCACCGCTCCAGCCCTGAGTGACTTTTATTTTAAAAGAGCCTTGAATAGGTTAATTAATAAGATAGGCATTTCTACAGTACAAGACCTCAACTCCCACCCCACGCATACACATAAAATATTGACCGGGTATACCTTCTGCAGTAATAGCTATCCCTAGCAAAACAGGCAGTGCTGTGTTGCTCTTCTGAAGCCACAAAAGAGACTGCTACTTGGAGGTGGGGTGTAAATGAAGCAGGAAGGAAAGGAAGGAGAAAGTTTCGTTTCAGCTCTGTCAACCTGTAGACTTACCTCTGACTGGTAGAAGCCTCCCAAGAAGAAAATTGCATCCCCATGGGCTCTTTCAAAGGCTTCCAGAAACCCAAAACTTTCTATGATTATATGCTACTTTTGGAGCTGTCCAAACCTACGTCTTTAGAGACAAGTGACATTGATGGGTTCCTCCTCCACTCTTCGCCTTCCCTAGAACTTCTAATTCTTTCAGCCTTAGTTAATTCACTTGTCCCCTAATCTAATCCCTTGTCTTAACTCTTTGGCGTTGCCTTAAAAAATCACAGCTCTGATGCAGAAAGTCAACTCTAAGTCAGTCCCAGGCACAAAATATATTCCCAAAATTTAGACTTTGAAGTGATGCCTCCCTGCTTTTCCCCGTCTGTTCATAATTCTGCCTTCCCCACATGCATTTTATAATGAGGAGGAACAAAATCATCTCCTTTCACTCCATGAAAAAATCTCTATCCTAAGCCAAAGCCATGAGCCTGCTATTTTTTTATTTTATTAGTTGAATATGGAGTTATAATTGAGGAGGAATCATTATTAAGCAATCAAAAACAAATGTATATTCACATAGTTAGCCAAGACTGATGCCATTCCATAGTTTCCCCCCTTGGGTTTCCCATAGTTCTATGTCACCCCCAAATGAACCCCTGTGTAAAATGGACTTCTCGTGGAGGTCAGAGATCTCTTTCTCAGTTAATTCCCCCATACTCCCTCCCTCCAGTCTCCTAGATATTTTTCCTAATCCCTCCCCTCTTCCTATCCCCTCCCTATGTCTCCAGGTATCCTACGCAAGGTTCCCCTCTTTGTGTAAAAATTCATACATGTTGAGGTTATTATTAGCTTAGCCATCTAACATATTGTTTCCCGTTGTATTCTAGCTTCCACAAATGAGAGAAAACATTCGGCCCTTAAGTCTCTGAGATTGAGATACTTCCCTTAGCATAATTTTTTCCATGTCCAGCCATTTGGCTGCAAAAGCCATAATATCATTTTCTCTAACGGCCAAGTAGTATTCCATTATATATATGTACCACAGCTTTTGAATCCACTCGTCCAGTGAAGGGCATCTGGGTTGGTTCCATAGTCTAGCTAGTAAACTGGGCTGCTATAAACATTAATGAAGCCGTATCTCTATAATATGCTGATTCTAATTCTCTTGGGAAAATACCCAGGAGTGGGATAGCTGGGTCATAAGGTGGTTCCATTCATTCCTAATTTTTTGAGGAGTCTCCATACTGCTTTCCAGAGTTGAGCCTGCTATTTTGGATGGTCCAGGACACGCCTCCAGAGGCCCCAGTTAAGTCTCTCTGCTGAGATGTCTCTTAATCAGTGTTATGTGCCGCAACCCAAGCTTGGCCAGAACTGGTTCTAAAGCTTGGTGCAGAATTTTGTTCCTTCCAAGTAGTTCATTCTCCCCAACTGTTTGTTATTTTGTGCATTTACCCATGTGAAACCAGATCAGGTATGAATACATTAATAATTCATTGTAGGGTCTTGTTATGATATCATGACATCCAGAGCCCATAAGTGCTGAAGAATCTACACTTGGAGCACAGCAGAATTACAATCCAAGTACTTATTACTTAATTAATACAGCAAGCACCTGGGATGACACAGTAGAGCTTTCTGGCAAAACTGACAGCAAACATGGCATCGGCTTAGGGCTTGCTTCTTTTGAACCCAAATTAAATCTGAACAGGTTTCCATGGCAGGCTCCAAACTACCCACCTAATTGTCAGAGCAGAGCGAGCAGACAAGTGACATTTGATGAGTCCTCCTGGCCCTCTCTGCTCACCACCTACATATTGGAAGAGTCAGTTTATGTAAGCCTTGAACTCGTAATGATGCTGCCCAATAGTAATTCTGGCCTAATATTTTCCATTAATTTATCAATAATTTGCTGAGCACCTAATACATGTCAGGTACTTTTATAGGGACCAGAGATATAGTCAGTCAGGTAAATTCACTATGAAACAAACTATAATGAAATAAGCTAATTAAAACAATCTAATAAAAAGGAGGGATTTGGAAATAATTCAAATGATGCTAGGCTGATAGGTAAACAGCTAAGGCCCTGGAGTGATATGAGTGGTTCGTGAAGGTTTTTATAAGAGACAGTTGAGCCAGATCTGATGAACAAAAGATGCCAGTTGTGCAAACAGCCGGGAGAAGCCCAAAAGAGCAGAGGCATCGTGTGCAGAGGTCCTGAGACAAGGGAAATTTTAGCACTGTATCAGAATAGCAAACGGTGCTGGGAGTGAGGTGGGAAAGGGTATTAAAGACAGGTAGTATGGAACTACCAAGTCATAATAAATAGGACGAGCCTTCAGAGTTTATTCTAAGAACAGGGCAAGCTACCAGAGGGTATTGAGCAAGAAGCAGAGAGAAAGAGAGGAGAGATGGAGAGGGAGGGGAGGGAGAAAGAGAGAGAGCGGATGAGGGAGAGGGGCAGGGCGAGAATTTTCTCTTTTAGGAGAATCATTATGGCATCTGTGTGGCTGTTAGACCGTAGGAAGATGAAAAAGTACATAGGTCAGAAAGTTAATACAACAATCCAGTGGGTTCCAGGCTCTGAGCAATTGAATCCTCAAGTTCTCCTTCATGGTGGTTGTCAAAAAGGAAAGAGAGAGGGCAGAAACACACTCCTTACTTACCCACAGGGTTAAAAGCTGATTCTAATATCCAATAAAGAGATACTACGTGATTTATGCTGATAATTTTGTCATCACAAAAAAATCTCATCATAATAGTCATCTATGACCTTATTTTACATATAGAAAAATCAAGGTTTAAAGAGTTTAATTGCTAAATATAACCCAGCTAATCAGCTATGTAGATTTTTGAAACAGTTCTATTGACCTGTAATTGGTGTGCAAAAATCTGCACCGTTTTGTGTGGCTGCAGAGGGAGACGTGCCAGGCAAGTGCTGTGCTACAAAGCTACCCCGCCAGCCCTTTGATTTTTTGTTTGGATAGGGTCTTGCTAAGTAGCTGAGGCTGGCCTTGAACATGCAATTCTCCTGCCTCAGTCTTCTGAGTCACTGTGATTTGAGGCATGTGTCACCGCACCTGGCTAGAACTGCTCCTGTTGAAGTTGTACATTGTGGCATTTGGACATACACAAACCTATGATCTCATCACCACAATCAAGGTAATAAACTCAACCAATGCCTTCCAAAGATTCCTTGAGTCCTCTTGTGTTGTATTATGGCAGGTGCTGGGGACTCTTTGTTTTGTTTTGTTATAAGTATACATTTTTTTAAAGAGAGGACAGTGAGATAGACAGAGAGAATCAATTTTTATTGAGTTTTTCACATTACTTTCGTTGCCTCAACATCTAGTTGTGTACGTGGGTGCTGGGGTTTGAACCCGTGTACTTGCGCATGCCAGGCAAGCGCAGTAACCGTTGAGCCACCGCTCCAGCCCATAAGGATACATTTAACATGAGGTCTGTCCTCCTAATGAATTTTGAAGAGTGTAATACTGCATCACCAACTATAAGCACTACGTTCATGAGAACTTACTCAACCGCATAACTGAAACTACACCACTGAGCAATTTCTTATTCCTCCCGACTCCAATCCCTGGTAACGACCATTGTAGTATCTGCATCTATGCATCTGACTTTAATGGATACCTCACACAAGTGGAATCATGCAAAATTTATCCTACTGTGACTGGTGTGTTCATGTAACACAACGTCCTCAAGAACTGTGTTAGTCAGTTTTTTATCACTATGATCAAATACCTAAGATGGTCAATTTATAAATAGAAAAGGTTGTTTGGGGTCATATTTTTGGAGGTTCCAGTTTATGATTAGTTGATCTTGTTGCTTTGGGCTTATGGTGAAGCAATGCATCATGGTGTGTGTGTGTGTGCGTGCGTGTGTGTGTGTGTGTGTGTGCATGCATGCTTAGGTTGGAATAATAAAACTGGTCATACCACAAGCCAGGGAGTAAAGAGAAAGAAGATGTAGTTCGTGTCCCAAAATTTGCTTCAAGGGCACACACTCAACGACCTATGGACCTCCTGTAAGGCCCCGCTGCATGAACATCCACAGAGCCTCCCAATAGCACCACCCTGGGGACCAAACCGTTAATACATAGACCTTTGGGAAACATTCAACATCAAAACCACAGCAAGCTTCCTCCATGTTGTAACGTGTGGTATATTCTCCTTTTTTAAGACTATATGCTATTCCACTATATGTACATACACTCCATTTTCAACAAAGACAGTGTTCAGGCAGGAAAACAATAAAGAAACATCTGAGGTAAATCTGTAAATGTGATACCTCACTTTAAAAGATTCAAGAACAGAAACCATATGATCATTTCAATAGACACAGAAAAGGCATTTGATAAAATTCAACATCTCTTCATGATAAGAATCTCTCCAACAAATTCAATATAGAAGGAACATACCTCAGTGCAAGAAGGACCATATATGACAAACCCATAGCTAGCATCATACTGAACAGGGAAAAGCTGAACACTATCCTTCCAGGATTTGGAATAAGATGAGGATTCCCACTTCTACTATATTTATTCAGCTCGGTACCGGAAACACTAGCCAGAGCAAGTAGACAAGAGAGAGAGAGAGGAAAAACCGACATGCAAATGGGAAAAGAGGAAGTCAGATTGGCTCTGTGGGCAGATGCATAGCCCTATATGGAAAACCCTAAAGACTCCAGCAAATACATGTCAGAATGAGTACATGGAGTAAGTAAAGTCGCAGGATACAAAGCACGCATGTGGAAATACATGCTCTCTCCATTTGCCAACGGTGGTCTAGCTGAAAAAGCAATCAGGCGTACGGATGGGTCCTAAAGCAGGGATATCTTAGACCAGTGCTCCAAGTCTTTCTGCCCCACTCCGCGCTGTCCTCATCATTGGGCTCCCACTTAACCACTCAACGCTAGCTCTCTTTTTTTTTTTTTAAAGGGAGAAGGACAGTGAGAGAAAGAGAGAGAATCCATTTTTATCGAGTTTTTCACATGGCTTTCGTTGCTCCAACACTTAGTTGTGTATGTGGGTTGCTAGGATTTGAACCCATGTACTTGAGCATGCTGGGCAAGCGCCGTAACCACCAAGCCACCGCTCCAGCCCCAACACCATCTCTCAAAACCAGCTCACCACACAAACTTCCTGTGTAGAGATTTCTAGTTCTCCCAGTAGCTCTAGTCCTCCATTTCTTCCTGGACACCCAGGAGATAGCTCTTCTTAGCCCCACGGCCATTTGTGCAGCACCGGTGACCCATTATGGCCAATAATTGCGAATGGAAGGGGCATGTATCAGCTATGCGAAGAAGGACTGAAAGGTCCCTGCAGTCTGTCTTCCTTTAACGTGGGGAACTTGCAGGCCACCTGATGATGTTACTTGGTTGCAAGACAATGCTGCCTCCACTGGTTTGGGGTCCTGAGACTTTGTGGACAGAACCACTCTTGCTCATGTTGGGCATTAGCTTGAGTGAGAGATAAACCCTCTGTTTAGGCCACTGTGACTGCATCATTAAGCTACGACTGCAGCTCGTTAATACACTGACTGGGTGAATAGCATCAGGGGATAGAGTCTCAAATGTGATAAGATGTGCGTTTGTCAGCTTTAGTCTCACTTCTGAAAAGATCCATGCTAACCTCCTCTCCTTTTCTCACATTCCATCCTGTGGTTTATGATTCACGTTTACCCTCCAGCGTTTCTCTGGGTTTTTTCCCTCCTTTAACTCATAACTCTCAAGCACTGAAGCCTTTCATGAGCGACACTTTCATGTCCAGACACCTGGGTGTGCTTCCATGACAGTGACACGAACCTTGTGGTCCTCTTGGACTTCCTGAAATGTGTATAAAGCGTCTCCGTAGGTAGGACAGTGGCCGTTGTCTAAAAGTTGTGAATAAAGTCCTAAACCTGGGAGAAAAAAATCTCTCACATTCTGAGAAGAGCCTCCCACGGTGACTAAACCCCCTCCAGAGCTTCTTAAGAGTTAGATGCAGCTGGGCGCGATGACACAGGCCTGTAAACCCAGCAGCTCAGGAGGCTGAGACAAAAGGATCACAAGTTCAGAGCCAGCCTCAGCCATTCAGCAAGGCCCTGCATTAACGTAATGAGTCTCTGTCTCAAAAAAATAAAAATAAAACAGGCTGGGGATGTGACTCAGTGGTTAAGTGCCCCATGCATTCAATCCCTGGTACCAAAAGAAAAGAAGAATTAGATGTGGACCAACTATTCTCACACACCAAGAGGCTAGAGGGACTCTGGGGAGGAACCTGGGCTGCTGGTCACCTTGTGGGGAGAACAACATGACTTTCTCCACTTCCTGGCATGCTAGCTACCCTGAGTCTGCAGAAGTACTGCTGGCAGAGGCTGAGAAGCCTATGAACAGTGAAGCGTAGGATCTCATCCTGGAGCAGAATCTGCTCAGGTTCTCTCAGGTCTGGGTCTGCAGGTGTAGGAAGGAGGACTCCAGGGGTGGAGGGGAACACTTGGAGTGGGTGGCAGATAGCAGAGTGGGGAGAGCAGTTGCCAGTGGAGCAGCTGGGTCAGCACTCCCTCTTTGTCACAACAATGATGTGATGACCGCTATCCCAGGGTCATGGCAGCTAGGCTCAAGCCGTCTTATTTTCCTGACCAGGTTGGCCTTCGCCATGAGAAATCCCTGAGCAAGAACGTGGGTTTCCCCAAAAGAAAGCTCATCAATGCTCAGAGAAGTCAACCAGAGCTAACCTTCACCTCAGGCCCCTCCTGGCTTCTTTTCTTCCTTCTCCTCTGCCTGCCAGGAGAGAAGCACCGGAGGCCACCGAGACAGCTATGAGATTGCAGCTGCACCATTCACTACCTTTAAAAAAAAAAAAGTACTTCCTTTTCTAATGCAAATCCCAATACACCAGAGAAGGGAAGGAGGAGGAAAATGTAGAGTCTAATGCTTCACACAGAGGCCTCAGCCCAAGGCATGATCAATTCTGAGTGGGGGGAAAAAGAACTGAGCACAGAATGAGACTGAAGCCCCCACTATGCTCCTAAACATCAGAATCACCAGAGAAAAAAGAAAGTAGGAGATCCGGGAAAGATATTAATAAGGGACAGGAAGGGCACTTTGGAAGAAGAGATTTGACAGGAAGACAAACTTTTGCTTAGCCCACACCCGGTTCAAGCTTTGTTAGAGTAATCCTAAAGACAAATGATAGTTAGTATTTATGGAGGGCCAGTTGTATGCCTGGGGCTGCACCAAGCACTGAAATTGTCATCTAGCTTTTTTCTTCTTTTCTTTGTTAAGAGAGGAGGACAGTGAGAGAGGGAGAGACAGAGAGAATCAATTTTTATTGAGTTTTTCACATGGGTTTTGTTGCTCTGACACTTAGTTGTATACATGGGTGCTGGGGTTTGAACCCATGTATTTGGGCATGCTGGGAAAGCGCCGTAACCGCTGAGCCACTGCTCCAGCCCTGTCTTCTAGCTTCGAACAAGGTGCCATGGTGAGAACGCTGCAGAGACACCATTATTTGACCTTCCCCCCCAAAGTCACATTATGTGACTCAATATTCAAATACAAGTCCCCACAGCCTCACTCTTCACCAGGATTTAGGTATACAGTCCCCAAAACTTCCCACCAGATCTGTTGTGACATGTGGGAGGGCCTCAGATGGTTGCAGGATTAGAAGTCCTTGGATCCACAGGAGATGGGTTCCAGGCCCCCTCACAGATATCCAATGCTGTGATACTTAAGTCCCTAACATAGAAGGGCATAATATATGTCTGTGACCTAGGCAAACCTTTCCGTACACTGTTAACATTCATCTTTTGTTAGAGAATTATAGTTATACATAATAGTTGGGTTCATAAATCACACATGCAAGGCATTTGATTTCAACCCTGATTCCCTCCCTTTCTCCTCACCCACTCCCCTTCCCTCTATTCTCTTTCACACACTTAAAATCATCTCCAGGTGACTTGTAATACCAATATGACATAAGTGCAGGGTAAACAGTTGTTACACTGTATTGTTTAGAAAATTATGACAAGGAAAATCCTGTCTATGCTCAATACAGTCAAATACTTTTAAAAATATTTTGAAGTTAAAAAGAAACACAGTCAATCCAGATGTAGAATAGTGATTATAAGAGATTGGGAAAGTGGAGTCGTTCAGCGATTGCAGCACTTGCCAGGCATGCACAAGGACACAGGTTCGAACCTCGGGACCAAGTGCTCAACAAAGTATCAAAGCAATGGAAGCCACTTGAAAAACTAAATGAAATTGCTTCTCTCTTTCTGTCTTTATCATTGTCCTTCTCTCTTTAAAATTTTTTTTCAAAAAGAGAGATTGCGAAAGGGGTGAGAGAGGATACACACAAGGATGCTGAATTTGATTAGGGAACAGTGTGCATGTATCCAAATATCATCATGAACCCCATTAATATGTATGATTGGGGCTGGATCGGTGGCTCGTCGGTTATGGTGCTTGCCTGGCATGCGCAAGTACACAGGTTCAAGCCCCAGCACCCACGTGCACAACTAAGTGTCAGAGCAATGAAAGCCATGTGAAAAATTCAATAAAAATTTATAAAAAAAAGTATGATTAATACATGATAACAAAAAATTTAAATTTTTCATTTGGAGTCTGGTTGACTCCTTGGATGTGAACACTGTGGATAGACAAGGTACTTGTGCATTGTGTAAGCTGAAGTCTGCAGCAGATGGAACCTCGGGCTTGAATGGCGGCTCTCTTTTATTACTGTGTGCTACAACATTATTTTTCCTCTGGGATCCATGGTATTAAGAGTACAGCAAGCATTTCTGCAGGGATTAAGCAAGGAGTGAACTAGTAATTGTTAAGCCTCCACTCTGGAGCAGGTTTCCACACTCTAGGTAAAATGTTGGGGGAGTCACAGGAGGTATCTTTTTTAATCCTCTTAGTAACCCGGGGAGGGAGAGAACACTATCGTCATCTTGCAGTAAGGATGTTAGGCTCAGAGAAGTAAAGTAATTTTCCCATGCTGTGAAATTGCAGAGAGTTTGAGATTCAAACTCAGGTTGTCTTGCTACCTTCTTTATGCCATGAAATTGACCATGTCATAGCCAGGCCCCTGAGGCTCTTATGCGGAAGTTCAGCAATATGCAAACCAGGAGAGAGGACCAGGAGGCTGGAGGAGGCAGGACTCAAGGCACTGTAGATACCTAAACAATTACAGCAACAAGTGACCTAAAGGGGCTGGAGCGGTGGCTCAGCAGGAGAGTGCTTGCCGAGCATGCCTGAGGAACTAGGTTCAAACCCCAGCACCATATGCACAACTAAGTATTGGAAAAACAAAAACCAGATGGAAAAAATAAATAAAATTGATTCTCTGTATCTCACTCTTCCTCTCTGTCTTTAAAAAAAAAAAAGAAGTGGCATGAATACCTGTAAATCCAAACGACTCTCCCCAGGGCCTGGCAACGAACAAAAGGTGAAAGAAATTGAAGGTAAGGGATATCCAGAACCACACTCCTTGGGGAGCTCCTTTTATCTGGTGTCTAGAATTTTCTATTGTTTACATGGAGCAGAATCCAGGTTGGGAGGAGCTGACCAGAGTCCCCAAGGAGGGAACTAGGTGAGAGTGGTTTCCAAGACCTTTGCAGTAGTTTCTGATGAGCCAAAGCTGATATCCTAAATGAGAGGAAGGCAGGGGAGAGCAAGTTAAGCCAGCTTGTGAAGACCCCCAGAGGTAAGCTTCCAGAGGTCTTTCTGTTTTAGCTTCTGACTCTAATGAAGTTACGAAACAAGTAGTCCAAATGAAGGGGAAAGTCAGAAACTGCCACCACCCCTTTCGGAATTATAAAGGGCAAGAGAATAGTCCTGCTTAGAGGAAGACGGAGCTGCGTTCCAAGGGACCAATTTTCAGACTCTATCTGATATGAGTGACAGACAATGAGAAGTCTGTATTTTACTTTGCTTTTATGATTTTAGACTAAGCAGACTAAACCAATGTAAAAGCGCACACGTTCACACCTTTGCATGTCCATGTGTGTGCGTGTGGACACACACACACTGTTTACATACATGTGTGCCACCATTCTTACCACCGCAAATCTTACCAAGAAGGGTCAGCCGCCGATTGGGCTCCCGTCGTGTTCCAGGACTCATGCTAGAACTAAAAAGACAAAATCCAGCGAAATGGTTGGGGCACTGGTGTTTGACTTTATGAATGCTCTACTTTCTGCTGTGCAAACACGACTCTAATTGGTAGATGTTATCTTGTTTGTCACACAAATGTTATTTCACTTTGAATAGGATTTTAAATTGATGACTGAACTCCTTTTTATCATGAAAGGATTAAGCATGCGCATACACACACATACACACACACACATTTACACACCCCATATTTTCTTCATCCTCAAACACAGGCATTCTGCCAAACACTGATGGGGATGCCCATCCTGCTTTAAAATTAATTAAAAATGCTTGTGATTAAATAAATGGGCTTTATAGCAATACTTCTCGAAATGCCAGTATTGACTTTCATGGTTTGTCTCCTTTTCTTTTCATTTTTTTTTTCAGCATCATTTTATGCTTGGAGGCTTCAGAGTAGCTGAAAAGCCAGAATATCCATAGCCAATATTTAGGAAGCACTCGTATCCCAGCAGGCATTATTCTTAATGCTTTACAAGTACTACTTCATTCACTCTTCACAAGAACCCTAGCAGATCTACACCATTGAATGAATGATAGAAGCACAGAGAATTTAAGTTGCTTAATGTTGTGCAACTGAATAATTTTGCAGAAGAGGGATTCCAACCCACACTGCCTGGCCCCAAAGCCCATTTCTTGACGCTTATACCACAATGTATCACAGACCAAAGCTAAGCGCTTCCAATGGAAAGACGGAACGGTAAAGTGGCCCCAGACAGGCGGAACTGAAAGATTTCTCTTCATTGCAAGAAGAAAACTGAAATTAGACTAACTTGGCATATAAGGGTGGAAACTTTATGGGAAATTATTTTTTCTTGTCAAATTAAAAGGCTACGCTCAATTTACAATAGCTAAATTATGGAAACAACCCAGATGTCCCTCACTGGATGAGTGGATCCAAAAACTGTGGTACATATATACCATGGAGTTCTACTCAGCAATTAGAAACAATGATATTGCAGCCTTTGAAGGTAAATGGATGGCGATGGAAGAAATTATGCTGAGTAAAATCAGCATAACCCAGAGAACCAAGGGTCTAATGTCTTTACTCATCTGTGGAGAATGGAGCTAGATCCTGGCCATTGAGAAAGAAGTTCTATTATCGTGATTTAAATTCAGAAAAGTTATATTGACATACAACCTAAGGCATTTGTAGAGATGCTTTCAAAAGGAGGGAGGGAGAGGAATAAGGGTGGATAATTGGGGGGGGACTTTTGGGGGATAAATCCAATATTCAGAACTTACGTATATTTTATATTTTTTAGAAGCATGTTTGATTGTTCAACAAATAAATTTTTTAATAAAAGAAAATAAAATAGAATGCTACTCTCCCACCACAGGCATGCTAACTGACATAATACACACTAAATAAACCTTTGTAATATTCCAAATTATAGGTTTTTCAGGATGATAAAATTAAAAAGTAAAATATAAAATTAATAAATTCATATTATGTAAGTTTCATGGGCTAAGTGACGTCTTGCTGGAATTAAATTGTTCTGCCCAGTGTGACAATAATCCCAGTTGCCACAGGAAGGTCCTTTTGAGCCCACACATCTCCACTGCCTTGTGCCACATGATCAATCCATCCTCCCACCAGTTCTTCCTACAATGGCTTCCAGGAAACCTCTGTTTACAGAGAGAGCCACGGTCCCAGGCACCACATGGTCTCACCTGCAGGAATGCTGCACTTTGTATAAAAGCATACTATACTTCTTTACTTACTAACTTACACAATGGGAGAAACACCACTTGTGGAGACTCTGAAATTGCATTGCTCTCGAGAAAAAGGGAAAATGCAACAAAATGAGTTTGGCTCGGGTTCTCATCAGGGCTTATTTTATCACGCATGGTGGGCAGTTTTAACAAGATTAGTTTTCTGGTTTCTTGATCTACAGCAGATGGAAGCAGCAAATTAGAAGAAGGGAGAGATACTGCCATAGGCAGGAAGAGTGAGAATAGTGAGCAATGCCGGCTGAGAGCAAGAGAGAACAATATCAATCACGGGGCCATTTAGTGTCAGCCCAAATTGCCCCAAATACGACTAGTCCCATTTTAGAACAATACAATAACTTACTCTCCCAGCAATGACTCTGAATCATAAAGGAATGCTTAAATCATTCCTGTCATGCTTCATAAGATGTCAGAAAATGTAAAATGCATATGTGAAAGATGTGCTGTAGAAATGATTGAAAGAAGAAAGAGTTCGGGTGCTTCAAGGGTAGGAGTCCCTAACTGGCCCATTTGGAACAGAATAATTCTTGAGATACACCATTGTGGAGAATTGTTAAAATTATAATGTCTTATCTGCACATGCTCTCTCTTACGTGAGAACATAAAAGATCTTGGGAATAAGGGTTGAAGAAGCATTTCTGGCCTCTCTTGTACCTAAAGTAGATAATTGTTCATAGTGAGAACCACATGTTATCATTGTCAAAAACACTGCCTAAAGACCCAGGCTCCGTAATGAAAAACTCATAACATGTCAACAGAGCGTTAGTTAGTCCCATGGGGCGGCTTTGTGATGCAGTCACCTGGTTGATTTCCCCAGAATCCCCCTGGGGCATGCTTCTGGTTAGGGTGAACCACAGGATAGGTTTCCACTCCAGACTTGGAGGACAGAAGTTACCGAGGGCTCTGGTGTTTTTTTTGTTGTTGTTGTTTTCCCACACCTCGTCACTGATCCACTGGCTGTCTTCATTGTCCTAGGGCAACATGTGGCCTGCAACTTCTTCACCTTCCCTTCGAATCCTCCTTCAGTTTTGTCGCCTCTTGGGCTATGTATGTGTTTAGCTCTGTGGGAGAGGAAACCAGCTTCTCCAGCCTTCTTGGAAGCTGGAGGTGAGGAAGACCAACACAGCTCCGGCTGGTCCTGGCTGGCTCCATCAGCCAGGGTCCCACTCAGTGTGCATGGGTCCCACTCAGTGTGCCCTTGTTCTTCTCTTAGATCCATCTTTCTGTCTAAACTGCCTGCCTCAGACATTTCCAGTACCAGCATTAGCCACATTCAAGAGCAGCTGGTTTGCCCATGGCAGAACTAGACTCTGGGCACTGGTTAATGAACTGCTGTCACGGGCAGTGAATCCCATCTATGCCTAAAGAGCCGCCATTCAAATCTAGCTAGAGTTGTAAGCATAGCTTTCTCCTCCTTTGAAACACTTTTGGAAGCATCCTCTCAGACACAACTGTCTAGTAGAATGTGAAGGCAAAGATAAACATGCATACATTAGTGTCAGAAACGGCCCTAGGGCAGTGATTTTATTTTCCATTCAATGTGTTTCAGTTAGGGAAATACATGACTAGTCATTTCTACTTAAAGTAACAATAGGGAAGATTAATCCAGACATGCCACGTCTTCTGAATAAAGGCATACAATTTGCCTACACCAATATTGCTAAACTATAAAAAACATCGTGACATTTACTTTTACTTAAGATTTTTAAATGGAGATGTACCTCATTCATCCCATTTTGGGAATTTCTAATGTCAAAGTAAATGCTCTGATCTGCAGGTAGGAAGATCTGAATCTAATCCTGGTTTAATAGCTTTGCAGTGCTGGGTGAAGCACTCTCCTTCCCTGAGACTTGGTTGGTGTGTCTGTGGATGGAAAGGTCTCTGCATTACCTTCACAGACCTTTCTGACTCCTTCTTACATCTTCCAATTTGGCTAATCACTAGCATTTGCCAAAGTATGGACAATCAAGAGTTAACCTAAAGTTGTATGGCATATGCTCCTTAGAGGAAGTAGATAAAAAATAAAACAGTATAGTAATAAATCCAATCCCAAAGTGATATCAATACTCACTCTTCACATGGGTCTGAATCCTCTAAGGACTGTGTCTTCACCAGCTTTACAGGATCTGTAATAAGGTCCTGTCTGATTCTTCAATTTCAAGGAAGCCCCAGGAAGGGAATATCTATCTCTGTATTTTGAATATGGAATATTAAGTTTTTTGAGATGGTCCAACAACTGAAATTACAAAGATTGTTTCTTCTTGTAAATCTAGCATTTTCCAGAACTATAGTATCCTGTGAGCAACCAAAAGAAACATGAGGTGTAGTCACTACCTTCAAACATCTCATGATCATGTGGAACTTGCATTGATGAAGCAATATTTTAGACTTAAGAGGAGACTTAAAATAGTCTAATTCAGTAGTTCTCAAACTTTGGCCAATCTAGACCTTGGACTTCCTTCTAAAACACAGAATTCCTGGGCCTACTCTGAGTTTCTGATTGAGCAGGTCTTTCTTTCTTTTTCCACCTCTCTTCCTCCCTCCTTCCCTTTCTTCTTTCCTTCCTTCCTTTTTTCTTTTGTTACTTTCAACATTTCTCTTTTGTTTTATTTATTCTGTTTTTTATTGGTACATTAGAATTATATATAACAATGGGATCCATTGTCATGTATTTATATATGCACATAATGTGGTCAATTTCATTTCCTAACTTGTTTTTCATTTACCCTGTGATGTTGATTCTGCTAGATCAGAAGACACACTTTAAGAACCACAAGTCTCGGAAGCTCCCCACTGGTGCCCCTGGACCTCTAATGCAGAGTGGAAATTTTCCATTTCTGCAGCTCACCCTTGTCCTGTCTGACCCTAAACACTTAGAAATTTTATTAAAAAATCATTGGAATATAAAATTAAAGAGTGACTTGATTGACACATTTACCACAGAGGCTTTATTTTTCCACACTAGGGTGTTTAAATTTCCTATTAAGTTGAGCCCAAATTGATAAGGTTCCTTGTTCATTGTAAGGATCAGCTTCAGTGCAGCGTTTTTTGTTTTTTTTTTAACCTTAGGAGTTCTTGAATCTGGTACAGTCCAAGTATTTTCTACAAAGCTTAAACTTAAACAGTGAGGGGGAGGCCACCATCCATTTATAGTTGGACAGCTTTCTTTAAAGTAGAACTCCAAACCTTCCTCACCATTAGTCCTAGTTCTTCCTTTTGGAACCCCATAGATAAAGTCTTTCTCCTCTGTCCCTTAGTTGGTTCAGCATTCCAATGAAGCATCACATTCTCTCATAGACACATCAGTCTTTCTCCTCTCTAGGTTGAACATCCCTGGTAATGTTTTTGTCCCGTTTTTCAAGCTTATCAGAATTTGTGTGGGGACGGGGAGGTCAATGCAAACTAAGGCCAATTTTTTCATCAGTCCAAAAGTGATAACTGAGTACTTCCTAGATATCAAACCCTATGTCTGGTTTGGATAGAGATGAGTAAAAGATAAACTATCTCCATCTCCATTGGTTCATATTCTGATGGGAAAACTAAATGTGTTCCATGCTGCCCTTTTTGACCTTTTATGTCTATTGCTGAATGTATTCCATTTTTCTATTGACTTTGCCATCTTAAAAATCAATTTCTTCCAACACTGTAACCTTTTTTCACCTAGAAGATTCAGGATATCTTATGCAAGCATCATTGTTCATTTATCTTGATATACTGAGATTTACTAGGGAGCTAAGTGAAAATATATGATAAAATCCATGAGGGAATCCTTCAAGAGCTTAGAGTAGGGTATGTGAAGTGAACTACAAAACTGTGATGGTTTAAATACATGTTCCCTTCTGGGCATGGTGGCACACACCTGTAATCCCAGAGTCTCAGAAGGTTGAGGCAGGAGGATCATAAATTCATCACCAGCCTCAGCAACTTAGCAAAGCCCTAAGCTACTTAGCAAGATCTTGTCTCAAAATAAAATATAGAAAGAGCTGGGGATGGGACTAAGTGGTTAAGTGCCCCTCGGTTAAATCCCTAGTAGCAAAATAGTCCCCAAAATTCTTTGACACTCCCCATGAAAGAGCTGGGGCTTATGCCTCCCTCTCTCTGAATTGTCACAGGCACATGGCAGCTTTGATGAAGGGGAAAACAGAAGCATTTCTCTGTACTTTCCAAAGAGATGTCATGAAAAACAATGTAACCTCCCTCCTGTTCATTAGAACATTCACATTTGGAACTGTGAGGCCCATGTAAGAAATCATTATCTTGCTGAGTGTGATGGCCCAGAAACTTAGGAGGCTGTGACAGGAGTCTCACAAGTTTGAATCCAACCTCAACAACTTAGCAGGAACCCATCTCTAAATAATAAAACAAAAAACTGAAGGTGTGGCTCAGTCCCCAACTTCAACCCCCACCACTCAAAACAAGCAAACTAGAAAAATCACTACCTTGGGCTGCCACATTATGAGGAAGTTCAGGCCACGTACAATACCTGTGCAGGTGTTCCACTTGAGGTAGCCCCATCCACGTCCTAGTTTATAGACAACATCAACTGCCACATACGGAAGTAAAGATAGCTCCAGATGATCGCCAGTTCTCACCTGTCTAGTCTTCCCAGCAGTCTTCAGAGGTATGGAGGCAAGTTATTCCTTTTGAGGCTGGGGCCACAGAATCTGTTATGATCGTATAACAGTTGTATTATGCCACTTAGTTTTGTATCTGTTTTCATTTATCTTTATTCTCACAAATCATAATCAAAATATTTGTTCACATGGTTTGAAATCCCTGTCCTTAGTCCTTTCCTACCATCTGCTATTCAGTGATTCTTTCCCTCTCTCTCTCTTTCTCTCCTCCCTCTCCTCTTTCTCTCATACTCCCTTCCTCTCCAACCACCCTCATCTAGTTCTCCCTGAGCTTTGAAAGATCTTATTGACTCTTCCAATCTTTGCCAAATGAGCCAGTACACACACCATACAAACAAAACAGAGTAAATCACATAATTATCATACCTGTGAGTCTCTCCATGACAAAAAGATTTCCAAGCCCCAGTGGATGAACTACTTTCTTCAAATGGTATTTGAAAACATTATTATAGTCCTGTGGAGAAATGACTCTGCCTGTCTATCAAACAAATGATCACAAAGTGATTTACAGACTATGATTCTTGCTTAACTTCTAATATTCTGTCTGGGAAAATTAAAATAAATTCTCCCTTATGTGTGTATGTGGTGGGTGAATCTGAATGACAACTTCCTATTCCAAGACAAGGTGCTTTCAGTTCTATACTCGGATTAAACATATATAATTATATATGTTTATGTAATAATATCATCCAAGCTACCAGTTTTTCTCTTTGTCTCTTAGGTGTGCGATGCATGCAATCTTTCTGTGTATCAGAAGATAAGAAATCTTATGTCAAAGCAAGATGACATCAAGAAACCTGCTAGCAATCCAGTCAAAACATGAATACCCTATGGCTATTGCTGGCTGGTCAGTGAAGATGTGTGAAAGGTCATGAAGTCATGCGAATAATTCCAAAGTAGAGAAAAAGTGGTGGAAATACTCACTTCCATCCACCTGGTTAGAGTTGGAGTTGTGGTCAGAATGGGGGAGAGGGAAACCACAAAGTTCTGGAAGACTCAAGTTTTCAGAGAACTGTGCTTCCATGGCAGAAAGGGAAAAAAACCACAGTGTTAAGTCCCCTGTCCCTCAAACACATAGTGCCAGGGTCTGCCGACTAAGCAGCCTCAGTGACAAAGGAAAAGAAAAAACACTACAATAATGAGAGTCATGGTAAGAGGAAAAAATGAAACCTAAGAATGGCTTAAAGGCAAATGGCAAAAAAATGCTCTAGGGTTTTCCAAAGTGATGTTAAACTAACAAAATATAGTAGCCCTTATGAATATAGAACCCTTGATTCTGGTGGCATATAAACCCACAAAATTGTACATATTCATGTACAGTGTTTTGGTAATGGTCATGATTTCATATATATATTTCATATATATATATGCCTGTATACACACATACACATATGATACAAAATTGGAAAATTATACAGTATGATTTATGTAGATTTACATATAGCAATTATATCTCAGTGAGGTTGTGAAAAAAAGAAAGACAAAATCCACAGATATAGGATAAAAAAGGTAAATTTTTGTTTATTATTGTAGTTACTTTCTGCAAAAGATATAATTGCATGTACTCCCCATCAATTGATAGGTTCTAGGGAAAACTAGTGCATAACTATCTCCTGGCCTCATTTCACTCTTCTCTTCATAACCATTAGACAGTATTTCCTTAAGAGCAAAACATTCTCTTCTCTTTGACATTTGGTTGAAATATTTGAAAATAAAGCATGCCTAGCAGAGAGGGCTTGGCATATTCAATTCTGCATTTCTGTTAAAAAAGAAAGACACATTGCTACCGAAGTAGTGTGATTTATAGCAACATGAACATGAGAAAGTGGGTTGTCTTCCTTTTTAAAGTTAAAACCCTCTTCCAATTAACAGTTAGTGCATTTTTGTTTTTGAAGAGTTGAGAATGGTTGCAAACATCTTGTACCTGTTAGGAACAGAAGAAAACATGTTGGGAGTTGTGGACAATTCCAAGGTTTTGCGAGCCAGGAAAATTGCACAGAAATGGTACAAAACAGAGTTGCAACTTGAACATTCAACAAAACTGAGCTTCAGCACAGACCACCAGTCTCTTTCTCCAATCAAAGAACAGAAGTGCCTTAAGGTTGAAGGAGTTGTTTTCTGGTGTTTGCTTCCTCATCCAATTGGTTCACATGTAAACATTTACAGCACTGTCTGTTGGATGTCAAGAGCAAAGAAGAAGCTTCTCAAAGGAGAAAGTCCAAAAAGCCCATAAACATATGAGAAAATGCTCTACATCACTAGCAATAAGAGAAATGCAAATCAAAACTTCACCGAGATTCCACCTCACTCCAGTCAGAATGGCAAAAATGAAGAATATGGACAGTGACAGATGCTGGAGGGGATGTGGGAAAAGAGGAACACTGTTACATTGCTGGTGGGACTGCAAACTGGTTCAGCTACTCTGGAAAGCAGTGTGGAGACTCCTCAAAAAATTAGGGATGGAACCACCTTACGACCCAGCTATCTCACTCCTGGGTATCTTCCCAAAAGAGCTAGCATCGACATATTATAGAGATACAGCTTCATCAATGTTTATAGCAGCCCAATTTACTATAGCTAGATTATGGAACCAACCCAGATGCCCCTCACTCGATGAGTGGATACAAAAACTTTGGTACATATATACAATGGAATACTACTCAGCCATTAGAGAAGACGATATTATGGCTTTTGCAGCCAAATGGATGGAGATGGAAAAAACCTTGCTAAGTGAAGTATCCCAAACTCAGAGTCTCAAGGGCCGAATATTTTCTCTCATTTGTGGAAGCTAGAATACAAGGAGAAACAGTATGTTAGATAGCTAATCTAACAATTACCTCAACATGTATGAATTTTTACATGATCATGGGGAACTTTGCATAGGTTCCTGGGGGACTTGGGGGGCAGGGAGGGCAACCTCCAACTTCCAGGAGAAGTCCAATTAATTTGGGGCTTAAGTAGGGGGAAACATGGAGCCATGGGGAACCCAAAGGGGTGGGGGAACCATGGTCTGGCACCAGCCTTGGCTTATTCTGTCATTACACTTTTGTCCTTGATTGTTTGATGATGAATCCCTCCAAATTGTAAGATCATGTTTAATGAATAAAAATTTTTTAAAAAATAAAAAAAGAACAAGGAAGGGATAATAGAGATGATTAAAACACATCCTCAACAAGTTAGAACTCATGTGCTAGCTGAGGAAACAGAAACTAAGCAATTAAAATGCAATTTAACAAATACTGAAATACATATGTGTTTCAAGCACAACAGGAGAAATAACTCTGGTGAAGAAATTCAAAAGTGCCCAGCATGGAAGAGGACAACAGGGTAGATGTTCAAGCAGGAGGAGAAGTTGGAAGGGTAAATAATGCATTCTGATATATTCCAGGCATAGGAAATAGCATTGGGTTAACACACAAAGAGTGGTGTGCATGAGTTGTGTGTTATGTGTTGCATGTGGGTTAATACATAGCAAATGAAAATTTGATGGAAAGTAGGAAGCTCCATGTGTCAAGAATGACTATATAGGGGTGTAGGTTATGGAGTAGGGGAAGTTTCTTCTTCATGCGGCTGGCAGCAGTTCCAGAAAAGAGAATGGGAATCTTAAGAGCAATCATATTCGGTGCATCCGCAGCTGCACCAAACAGTGGGCTGGGGCCACAGCAAACCCTTCCACCATCCCACAGAGCCATATGGCTCATCCAGGTGGACGGGACCAGGAATGGGAGCATCTGACAATAAGAGTGGGTGTCCAGCTCAGAAACTTTGTCCCATAAAAGTCTATCTATTCATGAAATCGCCTTTATGCTGTATACTGTAGATCTCTCCTGTCCTCAGAAAACCCTCAAGTTTAAGACCTTAGCTGACACCATGAGATGATGTCAGAAGAATTCACTCATCCAGTCTGGGGAACAAATACTAGACACAGAGAGAAGTTTTATTGTTCAAATGCAAAAAAAAATAGAAGCAAAATAATATGGAACCTGTGAAGAGATTCTAAACACAGATGGAAAATACAATACAAGCAATAGAAGAGCAATCTTTCTATAAAGGTTCACTGCAGGAAAAAGACATAAAATTTTGACATTTGTCTTGTATTGTCAGCAATATGAAAACAAAAGACAACACCATGAGATCAAAAGGCAGCTGCTAAGAGAGAGTTTAAAAGGGGAACTGGAGGAAATAAGCAGAGAATGTACTATTACACATGTGAAAAGAGATTTTTTAAACACAGAAAAAATGTAAAGAAAAAACCAACAGTGCAAAAATATCCCATCAGCAATACGGAGGACAGTTTTGAGGAACCCACCCACCTTCAAGACTAAAAGGAAAAATAATCTTGAATGAGAAGATGTTACCAATTCTTCATAGAAGAGAGAGACTCAAACTACATATTAATGGTGTAATTGATGGCAACAATAA
>PVKS010014885.1:0-47289 GCA_004027875.1 Aplodontia rufa | reverse complement strand
AAAGTGAAGGAAGTAAAGTCAAAAATCAGTGAATGAGATGCCATAAAGCTAAAAAGCTTTTGTACTGCCAAGGAAACAATCAAAAGAATCAAGAGGTTTCCTACAGAAATGGAGAGTATCATGGACTATGATTCCTCAGACAAGGGTCTCATATCCAGAATCTATAAAATCCTCAAAAATGTCAGCTACAAAAACACCAACAGCCCAATTGGTAAATGGGCCAAAGAGCTAAACAGAGACTTCTCACCAAAGGACATTGATCAAGCCAATGAATACATGAGAAAGTGCTCTAAATCACTAGTAATCAGAGAAATGCAAATGAAAATCACATTAAGATATCACCTTACACCAGTCAGAATGGCAAAGATGAAGAAAATAAGCAACAATAGATGCTGGAGGGGCTGTGGAGAGATAGGCACACTAACACACTGTTGGTGGAGCTGCAGACTGGTACAGCCCCTCTGGAAAGCAGTATGGAGAATCCTTAAGAAATTAGGGATGACTCGACCATACTACCCTGCTATTCCACTCCTGGGTATCTTTCCAGGGGACTTAGAATCAGCACATTACAGTGACACAGCTATATCGATGTTCATTGCAGCACAATTTACCATTGCTAGGCTATGGAAACAACCCCGGTGTCCCTCACAGGAAGAATGGAACCAAAAACTGTGGTACATTTACACCATGGAATATTACACAGCAATTAGAAACAATGACCTTGCAGCCTTCGAGGGTAAATGGATGGTTATGGAAGAGATCATGATGAGTAAAATCAGCTTAACCCAGAGATCTAAGGGTCGATTGTCTCCAGTCATAGGTGGAGGTGGGGACTAGACCCTGGACAATGACAAAGTTGGTCTAGTAACATGAGTTAAATCCAGATAAGATGTAATGCTTTACAATCTAATACCTTTTTTTAGAGTTATAAAGGGAAAGGGAAGGGAGGGATAAGAGAGGGTAATTGGGGGGGGGCACTCCTGGGGATAATTGCAATATCCAGAATATTTACACATTTTATACACATTTTATATTATTTTGTTAAAATCTTGTAAGGTTGTTCAAAAATAAAAAAAAAAGAGTGCTTTCATGCTGTCCCAAAGGTTTTGATATGTTGTGACTTCACTTTCATTTTCTTCTAAGAATTTCTTAATTTCTGCTCTTGTGTCTTCTTGGATCCATTTTTCATTCAATAGGGTTTTGTTCAATTTCCATGTATATGTGTGTTTTTCTTTCTACTATGATTTTTGCTGTTAATTGCTAGGGTCATGGAATCATGGTCTGATAGGATACATGGAATGATATCCAATTTTTTATATTTGCTGAGATTTCCTTTGTGTACTAGAAAATGGTCTATTTTGTAAAAGGATTCATATGCTGCTGAGAAAAAGGTATACTCAGCCAATTTGGTATGGAATTTTCTATAGATGTCTGCTAAGTCCATTTGATTTATGGAGTTGTTTAGACTGAAAATCTCATTATTGTTTTTTTGGCTTTGATGATCTGTCAATAGGTAATAGAAGAGTATTAAAATCTCCCAGTATTATCGTGTTTAGGTCCAGAAGTCATTTTATGTCATGGAGTAATTTTTCCACACACTTGGGAGTGTTCATGTTTGGAGAATATATATATTTACTATGGTTATATCTTCCTGTTGTATTGAGAATATATATATTTACTATGGTTATATCTTCCTGTTGTATTTTTCCCTTTGCTAGGATGTAGTGGACTTCTTTATCTCTTTTGATTAATTTATGTTTGCGATCTATTTTGTCAGATATAAGAATTGCAACTCCAGCTTGCTTTGTTTGGCCATACACCTGGTAGATTTTCTCCTATCCTTTCACCCTCAATCTGTAGATGTCATTGGCTATAAGGTGGGTCTCCTGTAAGCAGCATATTGTTGGATTTTGTTTTTTTATCCAATCTGCTGCTCTTTGTCTTTTAATTGGTGCTTTGAGACCATTCACATTCAGTGTTAGGATATTTATGTAATTGTGGTTCATATTTATTGGGATTTATTAGTGAGTTCTGTGCTTTTTGGTTGCCATTTGATAGCGTGCACTTTTATTGAATTACCTCTATTTGTGGGTTTTGAAGAATGTTTGATTGTTCTTCTATCTAGAGTTTATCTTTGAGCTTTCTTTGTAATGCAGATTTTCTGTTAATGAATGCTGAAAGTTTCATCTTATCATGAAATGTTTTTTCCCCATGAATTTTAATTTAGTTTTTCTGTGTTTCTTGTTGAATGTGTGGTCATTAAGAGGTTGAAAGATATCCTTTCATGATCTTCTTGCTTCTAGTGTCTGAGCTGGAAAGTCAGAGTTAATCCTTATTGGTTTGCCTCTGAATGTGATTTGGCATTTCTCTCTTGCTGTTTTTAATATTCTTTCTTTGATATCCCTGTTATACATTTTTTAATATGATGTGTCTTTGTGAACTTATTTGATTAGGCCTATTGGGGGTCCTGTATGCTTCCTGGATGTGCATTTCAGATTCTATTTTAATATGGGAAAAATTTAACTATTTCATTGAGAATGTTCTTTATATATTTTGTTTATGTTTCAATTTCTTTCTGTAACCCCATTACTCTTAAATTGTTTCTTCTGATTTCATCCCAGACATTGAAAATTCTGTTCATGTTCTGTGAGCTTTTTTCTCCTTTTGTCATCTGTGCACTCAAGCTTACTCAGCCTAACTTCATTGTCAGAAACTCTCGCTTCCGAAGCTGATGTTTTGTTTTCTGTAAACATTAGTCTATTATAAAATTCTTCCATTACAGTTCTGATGTGATTGACAGAAGATTTTAGCTCTGTTACTTACTTTTTTAGTATGTCTATTTCTTTGATAACAAAGTTTTTTATCTTTTGAGTTTTCTCAGTTAGTCCCTTCATTAATTATTCTTTTAGTTCATTGTTCCTTTTGTAATCAGGTCAATGATAATTCTTTCTAGGTTTTCATCTCTCTCCCTGTCTGTATGTTCCTTAACTGGAGAATTGTAGGCTTGAGGTGAATATTTCTATTTTGATTCCTCATTTTGATAATCTTCTTCTGGATATTTGAATAGAGTTTCCTTGTGGTGAAGGTAGGTTAAAGGGCAGGGTCAGACACCATCCCTTTAATGACTTCTATCTTCCAGAAAGCTGCTTCATCTTAGAACCTTGTTTAGCTGTAGCTTATAGATCTAGGCCCCAGAGCGCTGATTCAAAATCTGCTCAGGGTACATTTCAGCAGTCAGGTTTGTACATGAACAGCAGCTTGGGTGCTTGGGTTGGTCCTAATGTCTCATTTTCAGACTGAATGGGGCCCCTACACACAGTGATAAGAACTGGGATCTTTGGTGTTGGGTATGGGCCCAAAGTTTCTGGACCTGGCAGGAATGCTCTGTGTCTATGTGGGTATGTGTGTGGTGGCTGGTTCATTTGGGACTGAGGGGTTACTGCACCTGAAGGTCCTGATGCCTGGTTCCATGGCTTGGAGGCTGCTAGGTTGGTTCTGGTGGGGATTCTGGACAGGTGCATCTTGCGTGGCTGCAGACCTAGAAGTGAAGCTTCCATCCACGTGAAGAGGCCTGTTTTCATCATCTCCAGTGGGATTCCTGGGCTAGTGAGTCCTGCTTGACTTTGGGCCTGGAATTGAGGCCTTGGTTACCACTCCAGAAGTTAATTTTCATTGTTTAGTAGTATTCCAATATTTGGATATGACAGGTTCATCTGTGGATTTTAGTAATTATGATTTATCCTGGTGTTATAATTCTTATAATTTTTTAGTTGAACATAAGATTTCTTTTCTCTAGAATAAATACATGGAAGTGGGATTATTGGATTAATATTATAAGTGCATATTTAACTTTTTAATTAACTGTGAATGCATTATACAGAGTGGTTATGCAAGTTATGCAGTTTGTTTCCAGTAAGCAAATTATGACAGTCACAGCTGATCTGTTTTCTTATTATCCTTTGTTGTGACAAGTACTTTTTAACTATCATACCAAGTGTTTGGTGACTTTTTATTATAGTTTAATTTTCATTTCCCTAATCACTAATGGTATTCTTAATTTTTCATATGTTTATTGACTAATCACATATATTCTTTAATAACTTATCTGCTCAGATCTTCTGCCATCTTTAAAAAATAAGCATTTGCTTTCTTATTGTTGAGGATTTTCTACCTTTATAGACATACAATTGGCAAATAAAAATTACATGCATTCAAACAAAAAATGTGATTATTTCATATTTACATAGATTGTGCAATGATTTAATGATTTACACAACCACACCAATTAATGCATCCTTTATCAAGCCTTGTTAAAACTGTGTGAGTGTATGTGCATGTGTGTGTGTAAAATGCATAAGATATACTGTCTTAACAAATATTAAGTGAATACCAAAGCATGATTAACTATAATACCCATGCTGTACCGTATTCCCTTGTGCATAGGTACCACATTTTCTTTACCTGTTTTCTCTGTTGGTGTTCACTTAGGTTGCTCCCATGTCTTGGACATTGTGAATAATGCTACTATCAATATGGGAGTGCAGGTGTCACTGCCACACAGTAATTTCACTTTCTCTGGATATATACCCAGATGCAGGGATCCTGGATCATAAGCTAATGCTATTTTTAAATGTTTTTTAAACAACCTTCACATTGTTTTCCACATTTGTTGCATTATTGTCAATCTTTATGAACACAGGTCCTTTATCAATTTTGTACTCGCTAAGTACATTTCCACAATCTGCAGCTTCTCTTTTACTTATTTTCACATTGCCTTACACAGGAAAATACATTGTAAGTTTGATAAAGTGCAATGCCTCTTCCCCCTCCTTCTTCCTTTTTTAAATTATGTTTTGGTGTGGTTAGTAAGAAATTCTTCCCTAGATGAGGTCGTAAAAACTTTATCTGCTTTCAATCATATATGTTGCCCCCACAGCCCTCTGAAGGTTTAGTTTTGAAAAATATATTCTCTCTACATTGTTTAGATTGAATAATTTTGGTTTGACTATGTTAAAATTCAGTGATTTCCTTTTAACCTCTTCATTCTTCTATTGAGAAGTAAATTATTGATTGTCTTTAATTTTTATAGTAAAGTTTTTATTTCTTCATTATTATGACTTCTAATTTTTTTGCTAGGATTTTCATTTATTTTAGTAATTCCACATAATTACATTAATTCTTACTTATTGTAGCACCCTTACAATAGCTGCTGGGGCATTATTGATAGTTCCATTGCTTGGATGTTTTCAGGCTTAGTGCCTGTGAATGATAGCCTTTTCTCTGGAGAGTTCTTCATGTTTTTCCTTGGACATATTGAGTAACATGGAGTCTCATTTTGAGTATTTTGATGATTATTTTAAGAAATGCTAGGTTCTGTTAAAAACCTTTGCTACAGAAAGCTAATTACTGGTGAGTATAGTTTTGGAGTGGATTTGAAAATCTTGGGATTTTCAGGCACAGACTTAAACATTTCCCTCATTCTACTGGTCTTCCATTTATGTAAATTAATAAGTATACATAAATGTGGAATTCACTGTGTTAAATGTATTTATGTATGTAGTGTAATTTACAATTTGATCAATTTCATTCCATAGTAAAATACAGAAGGGGAGAGAGAGAATGATGCTAAGATTTCCTCTAATTTTACCAATGATTTCCTCATGAAAATTGTCAAAAAGGAAGTTGTAGATAATATCTTATAAAAATTTATTTCTGTAAAAAAGTTAGAGGTAGTAAAGATGAGAACAAAGATTCAGCAGAAGTTTTGTGTTTGTAAGAGCAAAAGAAAAGAAGAATTTTAAGGAGTTCAGGAATGAACTGGTAGAAATGATTTGGGAAACAAGAAATAGATTGCTAATTAATAATTTAGGTTTCTCCAAAGAAAGCAGAACAGGACATTCTGGAGCCCAGAAGGTACATTGGGATCAAATACACTTGGCTTTGCTGATTGAGTCATGAGACAAGATTTGTAGACAGAGGACTTCTGTTTATTTGTGAATTTTGAGTTCTCTCCTTTAATTCTTAGTAGTTCGGATACAGAAGTAGAGAAAAGAAATTGTCCATCTACTTAGATTGGTGTGTTTCTGGGTCATGTTATGAAAACAACATAAAAATCAAAAAAGTCAAGGTTTTGATAATAATGGCTGAATGAAGAGCCATATAAAATGGAATACAAAATGGATGGAAAAAACAGAAAGAAACTCTTTATATTTCTGCCTTAAGGGGGTCACTGATGCCCTGATGGGGACTCTTGCATCCATGTTGTGCTATCTGACCCTATATGCCTGCTCCCAGCTGAGCATAAAATGCACAATGACCTAAATCCTGCCACTATGATTATCTCATACAAAATTTAAAATTATGACCTATAAGCACTACTGATTTTCATTTGTGTGGAAATCTGTCAATGTACTGATCTGCACTCCCTAAATTTGGATTCCTTGAGATATTTGCTTTAGACTATAAATTCATTTTTAAAATAAGTTTGTCTTTTGATAGCATGGGCCAGTGTGGGAATAATGCTAGAAACTTAGCTGTACCAAAGAAAGGCCATGAAGTGCTGGATGCAGTTTTATCTCTGCTGCCAGCACCCCCCGGGAGTCTTGGACTGTACCCTCATGTGTAAAGAACCACTATAGTAATTTTTGATAGCATTACTTTGAATTGCGTTCTGATATCAGACAGCCACAGAATGTTAGGATGATAGATCCTAATTGTACCAGGAAAAATCATCTAGTTTAATTCCTTTCCTTTGAAAAGATTGAGAATTGCAGTGCAGGTAGTGCCCATAACACGTTTCCACCATCTTGCAAGTTACTATATTCCACTATTTAAGAGAAGTTTTTTCTTTTTCTCCCCCCATTTCTCACCTTCCTGCTGCTTCTCCAGTTCCTTTTCCTCCTCCTCTACTTTAAGAAATTTTGGGTATATTTCATTTTTGAAACATTCTGATAACACAAGAGCCAAGTTAATACTGTCTGTAATGTTGTTGACTTTGTTGAATATTATGGCCATTACTTTATGAAGTAGTTCAGTGGTGAAACAGGTTGATAGTCTCCACATGTGATCTGCAAATGTGGAACTTCATTTTTTTTATAAATACTCTTAGGTCCCGGGTTCCAATTTCTATAATTAATAGAAAATTAATTCTACTGAAAGTGTAAGCACTTCTTTCTCTTTGTGTTTGTCCTTTTATTCCCCTCCTGTCCCTCTGGCTCACTCTGTCTCTATCCCTCCCTTTCTCTCACTGTATTTTTCTTTGATTCTACAGCTTAATTGGTAGGCTCAGTACTGGTCTATTTTTCTTTCTCTATTTTGGATTGAAGGTGAATGAGGTGGGCAGGGGCTGATTGTGACATTTGAATTGTCCCTGTGTTTTTTCCAGTCATTGTGTCAGTGCAGCAACCTTCAGCCAAGACAGCAGTCTATCCACATTTACTTCTCTACCCTCAGCTACATCTCTTGGGGATGTGGCTTTCTTCCATGCTGCATCAAGGAAAA
The DNA here is from genome assembly GCA_004027875.1 of Aplodontia rufa. Classification (NCBI taxonomy): domain Eukaryota; kingdom Metazoa; phylum Chordata; class Mammalia; order Rodentia; family Aplodontiidae; genus Aplodontia; species Aplodontia rufa. The sequence continues at coordinate 39,789 of PVKS010014885.1, read as the reverse complement.
TGCACATGGTGCTGTGAGACAGTAAATTTTTGTTGCTGTTGTTTCATAGCTTTTGCTTCATTTTTGTTTCAATTTTGGTTTCTCAAGTTCAACCTACTATACAAGGCATAGATCCTATTTACCAAAAAATTTTTAAAAAATTATAGGAAAACACCTGAACTCTCCAAGATTCCCAAGTACAGATTTGTTTTTTATATGCACATTCAGCTCAGTCCTCAATCTTTTGTCATGTATCAAGTTATTGTCTTCTTTTGGATTGCAAAAATGGTACTTTTCCATCACAAATTCTCTCTCAGTCTAAGATATATGTTTTTATTTTTATTTATATAGCTTTAGCTTCATGTGTTGAACCATCCAGATTTGAAAGAGATGAGGAAGATTACTGGCCAATGCTCTACCCTCGTGGACTAAAAAGGTGCCTTTGATTTCTGGTCAGGGAAATACAAGTGATCTCGTAAATCTGCTGATGATGGTGGGGTTCTTCTCTAAGCCTTGCTGTAAAAACTAGCGTCTTTCCTCAGAATGTTTTCTCTCCGAATTTGCTCAGTCATCAAATTTATGGCTTGAAATAGCTATCTTTAGAATTCAAATTTATTCTATAATCAGACATTTTATTCTGTTAGGTATTCAGAATTTCTGATAGACACACTACAAAGAGTCAAGATAACTCATCTCTACATACAGTTTTTCTTTTGTTCTGTTTGTGGTGAAGTTTTGCAGAATAATTCTTAAAATCTAGAATTTACCCTCTGGATGTATAATTCATGATGAACCATATAAGTATAAACTCGAGGGTGCAAAAATACAATAATCTTTGCTTTTATAAAACTAAAATAACTCTTCAACCTTTATTTTCCTTAGGAAGAAGAAATTTAATCTAGTAATTATCAAGTAAGCACTTTTATTTAGGAAACTAAGCTCAATGTCAGAAGCTTCTTTAAAAAAAAAGACTTTTTTTATTATACCCAAAGCTATCATTTTTGTTTGTAACCAACTATTTTCTCATTTTGAATACATTTAATGAACATAAATCTTGTCAACTCAATATACACTATAATAAATTCTTACCTCTGTCTCCCTCAGTCTGTCAGAATGCATGTGTCTTTGTCACACTTAGATGCTATCATTGTAGTTCATTCTAAAGAAGAGTTAGTGTCAAAAGAATAAAGTTTTTTATTCTAAAGTAATTTCAATAGCTTCCTTTCCCTGTTCATTTTTCTCAATCAGTCTGTGAGGAAAATATTGTTGCTTTTATAGATATTCTGATCTCAAAACTACTTCATTTTTTTTCCCAAGAGAGAAACTTCACTGCACCCCAACCCCCAGCCCACAGGGCTCCCACTGAAGCAATCTGGTTCTGCAGCTTGTGCTCTTTGTGCGGAATCATGCTGCTTTTATGCACATTTCACTCTATTTTTAATGCACTGAAGTTTAGTGTAGATCTCAATATAAAAATTTCAGTAAGGGCAATGCACTTTCTCATGTGCCAAAGTGAGAATAAGTCTACTAGAGGTGTATTTCTCAAGTGAAACCATGATTTTGAAAAAAAAATTGCAAAGTTTCCTTATCATATAGAATAATTACCATATTTGACTATTTGGTTCAGATTTTTTACTTTTGAAATAATTCTGATTTATTTATATTATTTCCCATATGTGAGGATCAGCATGATCATTGATATTATATCATTTCACTAATGACATCCAATGAAATTTTGAGTTTTACTGAATATTTATATTGCCTGTTTATCTAACACATATATAATCGAAAGAGAGAGAGAAACAATACAAAATTTTTGGCATAAAAAAGACAAAATATTTTATCTCATCTCATTTAAGTTATTCTCTTCAATGAGATTGGAATATTCAGCTTGCCTACCATGTAGTGAGATGTTAAGATTTCCTGAGTTTTAGTACTGATTTCCTCATGAAAATTTCCAAAAAAAGGTTTTATGTGTGTGTATTCCCCATCCATTGATAGTGATAGCTAACGATACTCTTCCTATTATTTATTGAACTGTTTTTCTTAACATTGTATTGCTTCAAATATCTTTACTAGACTAATGTTCTGCCTAGTTATTTTAATTTGTACTTCCATAGAGCATCACAGAATACATTCAGAATACTTCATATATTATTAAAATCTTTATCATTTAAATTAATATTATTTTCCCAATAATATTGCTGGGAACATCTCACAGATCCAGGTCCCCTGTAAAAATAGTTTTAATTGTTCTTCAGATTTTTAACTTTCAAAAAGGTGTCACTATCTAAGAATAGCCTTTCTGCAAAACACAGGTTTTGGCAACTCTCATCGACCTCCTTTATTTTAATGTAGAATATTAGCTTAGTATATTATACATCTTTATTTTCTATCTACATTTTTAAAATAATGTTTGTCAAAACTTTCCAAAATTTTAGAAGTTTTGTCTTTAAGTAAATAATTTAATTTGGGAAAGTGTATTTTTTAAAAATTGTTATGACAAACATAACACTAAATATTTCTTCCTTTTCATTTTCTTTTCTGCATTTTTTTAAAGACAGAGGAAAGTGAGAGAAAGAGAGAATCAACTGTATTTAGTTTTTCATGTGGCTTTTGTTGCTTGGACACTTTGCTGTGTACCGTAGTCCTGGGATTCAAACCCACATCCTTGCACATGCCAGGCAAGCACCATAACTGCTGAGCCAGTGCTCCAGCCCTCTTTTCTGTGTTTTGATAGAATTTTAAACTTCTAAGTTTGGCCTGTGAGCTCTTTTCCCCCTCATTTCATTGGACCTCCACTTGGTACCTCCCCTTTAACCTGCAGGTTTGGCCTAAGGAGTGGTTACTACTTTTCACTGCAGGAGATACAGGACTCACTCAGGCCTGCATAATCTACTAGTGCTGGCCAGGATCTGACCACTGCCCTAATGCATCCCCACCCAGAAGTATCCTTTGGGACAATGATAAAAGAATGTCACCAGTAGGCAAATGAGAAAAGGACAGATATATATTTTTGGATACAGATATACCTATCAGCCTAGCCAGTGTATTTCTATTTAGTGGATCATTATTTATTACATTTGTCTGTTCTAGTTCATTTTTGCTTTTTAAATATGACTCCATATTTATAATGTAATTTAATTATTAATTAAATTATTAATTTCCCACTCATTATTAAGAGATAAACAGTTAGTCAGTAATAAACAACTTTGTAGAAGTGAGAGAATAATCAATGAAAAAACTGATAAATTGCTCATAAGTGTACCTGGAAAACTGTGGTCACATTAGAGGTCATAAACCTTTTAAATTTCATTTGAAGAAAAATTAATTGTTAGCTTATGCATACTCTCATACATAATCTTCATTTTGGAAAAACAGATTTTTTTTATAAGGCAGTAAAAGTATTTTCTTGATATAAAGTCTGGTAAATGAGTTGAATGATCAATTTAAGAAGTGGAATTGGGGGAGACTGATGATGCAGACTTGAAAACAGTAGAAGTTTACCTTTTTATACTTTCTAATTTGAAACCAAAGATAAACATGAAGAAAATTCACAAATTTGATCAAGAGACAGTTCAATGTGTGCTCCATCATTTGTTACCATCAGCACAGTCATGCAATATAATGATTTTTTTAACACTCATCTGAAAGTGTAAGATATGTTTGGTTTATGTAAACATAAGTTTTCATGGGGTTTTTTGATACATTTTAGAAAATATTAAAAAGAACGTAGCTGATGCCCTCTGATTGGGTCCTATCTGAGAGTTGAGTATTTTTTTGGCTTCAAGTGCATTGGTATACTGGTGTACTGGTGGCAGTATTGCTTAATAAACATTTCATGTCTCAGAAGGATGGAAACTTACAGGTTATTCATTGTGGAGAAAAGATACTCAGGCTTCTCTTACTTATCTAAGCTTTCCGTAGCATAATTTCTCAGCTTATTACCAGAACAGGTGATATATATCAGTGGATAATTCTTCTTGGCCTTTGCTAACCAACACAGCAGTTTTTGAAATCCAGTGACAGAGATGAATGTGGAGTTAGAAAGTCAGTCTCCAGAGTTGCTGTGAATTGTTAATGCAAATACTTTGCTCTACCCAGTTTGGATGTGCTGTTTTGCACCATTTAGTGCCAATTGCTTGTTGGGAACACTTTAAAAAATGTGAGAAAGTCATGGGGATCCTAGGTGTGCAGAAACAGCTGGGTGAACAGTGAACTGTCACTTTTACAGAAGGAAAACACACACAAATAAGTCATAATTAACTGTGCTAATGAACAGTCTTTTTCTGAATCTGTTTGGCAATTAGCTGTAACTTACAAAACATCTAAATATATCAATTTTGATAACCATTTTCTACTTCTATTTTTTATCAAAATTAATAAATGTGTGTGTATGTGCTTGCAAAGTTATTGATTTATAATCTGGCAAATCCTTTTAGTCACTTCATTACTTTTAGTAAAAGCATCATAATGCAACTAAATGGTCACCTAGGGTATGTAAGCCTCAGTTCAAATTCTGAAAAGAGTAGTTCACATTAATTTCAGTTTTAAGTCCATTTGTTTTATCTGACTGAGTAGGGGACAAATCTCATAAAAGCATTCAACAAATCCAAGAAATTCTAACAAAATAGAGGATTTAGCATTAGTTTCAAATTTAGTAAAGAATTTTAATAAAAGGAAATATTATCCACCCACTAAAATCATGATTTTAAAGTTTTTCAGTCATTTAGTACAGTTGAATCCCAGTATCATTCCACTTTTTCACAGTGAGTTTAAACTAAAATGCCTCCCAAAGATTAAAAAAACAATACTTCAATATGGTCAGCATTGAAACAACTTCTAACTTATTTTCAGCCTTATTTATAATTATTGAGCCAGTTTAAAACCTTTTTGGATGAAGGCAGTATGGATTAATATATAAGTAGAAGATTTTTTACAAAATTAAAATTAATATTTTATCATTATGCTTAACCTTAAAAATATTTATAGTCATTCTTTAAGTTTTTAAGTTTTAATGTGCTCACTTGACAATTAAATTGATTAATCTCTATTGCCAACTAATTAAGACTTTATGTTGTGTTTGGTGCAAAAGATTATGCTTGTTATTATGATAATTAATCAAATTAATACTATAATTATTTTGCTATGCAACTTACATTAAAGAGTGAAGAAACAGCTTTAATAATACTTAGGGCATATGCATATAATAACACATAAAAAGAATATTCAAATTTCTATCTTTATTTTACTAATAGTTACTATAATTTCAAAATTTGAATGTACTTTCACAGTTAAAATAGTTATTTAATTATAAAAATATTTTCATAATGGTTGAATTTTGTAGGTGACTTATTAATTTTATGTTAATTATTTAAATAGATATTAGTATGCATATGCATTTTTAATTTTGAAATTTATTACTCAATTTCTTTTAAAAGGTAATTTTATTTTTAGTCAGAATTCAATTTCATTGAACGATTTCCACTCTATATCTTTTCTTAATTGGTGCATATTAGTTATACAGCATAGTGGGTTTCATTGTGGCATATTCATACATGCATATAGCATAATTTGATCAATTTTACACCCCAGTTCCTCCACTCTCCCACTCCCTGCCTCTGCTACTTTTCTTCTGCAATTTTGGTCTCACACCTACTTTCATGATGTCCCTTATTTATTCCACAAGTTTCCTTATGCAAGAGAAAACATTCAGTACTACTTTGAGTCTGGTTCACATCATTTAACAAGACCCACTCTATTTCTATTCATTTTCCTGCAGATGACATAATGACATTCTTCTTTATGGCTGAATAAAAATTCATGATCATATATTCTTTATCCATTTTTCTATTGATGGACATTGAAGCTGATTTCACAAACTGGCTATTATGAACTGTACTGTGATAAACATGGGTGTGTGTTTCTGTAAAGTATGTTGACAATAATTCTTTTAGATAAATATAAAGAAGTGATATAGTTGGATCATAAGGAAGTTTGCTTTTTATTTGTAGTACCAGTACCAATTTATATTCTGAGAATGTATCTCAGTGGTACAGTGCTTCTGCTGTATTCACAAGACCCTGAATTTAATTACCAGCACTGCAAAGCAAATAAACAAACCGAAAACATGTGATGTTTAGTCTTTAAAGAACATCCATACTTGTTTTCATGGTGTCTGTACTGACTCACATTCTCAACAGCAGTATTCAAGGATATCTTTCCCCTGAATCCTCACCAGCATTTAGTGTTTTTTGCATTTCTGATGATTACCATTCTAAATGGAGTGAGATAAAAATCTCACTGTAGCTGTGCTTTTTATTTCTGTGACTGGTAAAAACCTTGATCTATTTTTTATACATTTGTTTCCCATTTTTATTTTCTTCTGAGACACGTGTGTTGCTCATTTACCAAATGAGTTATTTGCTCATTTAAAACCTTATGCCTTCATTAAGGAAAAGTACTTTACATTGCAATGGCTGTATTTTTCTAATACCTTTTCCAAAAATACAGATTAGTATCACACGCCTTATTTGTAAGCTTCCATTTCCAACTCTTAAATACCAAAACCAGGAAAATTTTTCTAAGAAGTCACTTCAGCCTAGAAAATGTACACTCCTGTGACCTGGTGTTAGATTGCCTTCGAGACAAATATCAAACCATTGTACTAGTGCCTTCCATAAGGTGTTACCATTTGGATACTAACCTGAACACTACACATGGTTCCTTAAGATATGTACCAGTAAGTCCTTTTCTAGTTGGAGTCAATGACACTGAAAATTCCAAAAATAATTAGTATTGAAACCATTAATCTTAAATATTTTTTATGTAGCCATACCTTTTAAAGAATGAAGGAAATACTTTAAAGGATACTGTGAGTTTATTATGATTAATAAATCAACATCACATTATAAGGTGTGGTTTTATTGAATATGTAATTTGGTGATTTTTGGGCTCAGAGGTGGTGTTTGCCTTCTAAGCTTCTGTGATTACTCCGTTTCCAGTGGTTTGTAACTTATCTGTCTATAGTGGGAAAAAGTATTATAGTGCCAAAAATTAAAATAATAGCTGCTATACAAATCATGTAATAGGTTGATCCAGAATTAAATATTCAATATTAAGTTCTTAAATTAAAAAGAAAAATAACAGTACAAAAGAACTTATCCAATGTACATGCATCATTGATTTTAAAAAGTTTTGATCTGAAAGGAATCACTTTCAGATCTTGTATGTTTAGGCTATCAATGTAAATTATTCAGGGAAGCCTCTATTGTAGAACAACGTAACTCCACATGTGTGTTATTGTTCATTACAACACCCCAAGGAAGTAATTTTTACTGTGATGAGTAATTGCTTACTCCATTAAACTTGCAAAGGAAATGTTGGATTTTAAAGTACAGGAATTTTCCTACATGATTTAAAAGATTAATACACAGAGGTATTAATGTAGCTATGAAAGACAGATACATGGTAGATACCTATTCTACATATAAGGAGACATATTTTGCCCTTGATGAAAGCTAAGATTTTTTAAATTTATATTCAAAACTGAGCAGTACTGTACCTTTCTTCTGGAATCTATGTAGACAAATGAATAACTGAATATAGGAGGCTGATTTGGGATTAACAGGTATTAATTTAAGAGTTCTTTTAACAACAGAGGATAAATAAAAAGGCGACTCATGAAAGTTAGGCCTGGCTGACCTTTATGGACACATTAAAAATCATAAATTCTAAAGTCACAGGGCAGGTACTAAGAGCCAAATCATTGTTTTCTAAAATGTTTGTAGTGCAAGAGATAACAAAATTATATGTGTATATATGTATATACATATATACATATGTGTACATATGTATATATATACATATATACACACACAAACACACACATATATACATATATATATTAACTTGCAAGTAATGACTATGGATTATAGTTGGCAAAGAGGAAATGCTATTTAACATAATTTTTAACAGTAGCATAAATGTGTTTTAGATGGAGAAAGTCACAGAGAGTGAGAAGCTCAAGTTCTTTTAGAATTAACAACATTACTGAAACTGTAACAAAACTGTTAAAATGGACTCTTATTTTAAGTAAAAAATTAATGGCTATCCGAACAAAACATTTATATTTAATATTTCCTGTCATTTACCGTAAGCTTAAAACCCATATCTATAAATAAGAGTTATTTGGTTAAAGAAGAAAATGACTGAAGAAAATAGAGGATAAGAAAATATTGGTGATAATTTGATGACATATTTATTTCTTTATAGGAGTTCTTTGCACTCTCCTTTTCTTTATAAATATTTTATATCACTCTAAAAATTGCAAATTTATGGTGGGCAAAAACTAAATTCAATATTATTTCATTAGACACTTGTTTGAATGTTCAACAAATAAATTTCTGAATTAAAAAAACAAATCCAAGATTTGATTGTTAAGTTTGATCTCCAAAATATTCAGATTGCTTAGCTTTACAAGGAATTAACAAGTGGAATGTAGAGTAGAGTTAACAGGCCATTCTTATTTTAAGTTCTTATATTAAATAATTGCAGATGATTATTATCATAGAAGTCTCATAAACATCCCACCCCACTTTCCCCAATGTCATATCCTACAAAATTAGAGAACACTATCAACACCAAATCAACAGTGACACACACTATTAACCATACTTCCAAGGTAATTTTGTGGCTGTGCCCTTGTTCTTGAAGTTCTGCTGCTAAACTTTGATCAAACCTAAAAGATGCATGTTATCCAGTTATTAATGATTCCCATGTTAATGTTTAAAATAGATCAGGAACAACTTGAACCATCTTAACTTTATTTGTTTTAATAAATAAAGTGATATTTTGTTCCTTGTTTATTTTTTCATTCTTGTTTTTGGCCTCTTTACACAGAACTAAATATTATAAAAATTCCGTCCTTGGATGCAGCCGTGGTTTAAGATGAAATTTGTCTAAGGCATCTAATTTGTACGTTATTGTGCAAAACCTGATGAAGGGGCTTCCTTTTGTGACTGAGAAAGGGTGATGGGAACTGCTGCTGGAAGTCTAGAGCATCTCAGACATTTGGCTGTTGCTTCTTTCTGACCTCACTGTGATCTATACTTTGCTCGAGGGTGCTCTGTGAGGTTTCAGGAGTCTTTCCAAATACTCAACCCAGAAAAATTATCGAAGAAGTGTACAACTCCTATTATTTTCTGCCGTTTAAAGTAAAATTTTTGGGATTTGAAGATTTTGTAGTAAGGATTAACTAAGATAAATTTAATTTCTTTACTAGACATGGTGTTATTATTCTGTGTTTTTTATAACTTTTTATATATATTTTGCTAATTTGTGCTTCCTAAGTAATTTAATAATACTTTTAGATTGCCAAATTTGCTGCCATAAAATTACTCATATATTTTATTCTATTGTGTGGATTCCATAGTGTTTTCTCCTCAGTCATGTACTATTTCTTTAAATGTACTTTTTCCTTTAATTTTGCAAGAAATTTATCAACATTATAGCTATTGTTAAAGTATCAACATTGACTTTTTGAATTTTCTTTTTATCCACACTTAGCTTTTTCAATTCAATTCTCTATTATTTCCTTCCTTTAATTTATCCTTGGTTTAATTTTGCCCTTACTTTCCTGTCTGATTATGGTGGATGCCTAGATGATACCTTTTAGTTTTTATTCTAACCCAACAGAAACACTTAAAGTTACCAAATTCTAGCTTTGAAAATGTTCCACAAAATAGTACACCTTTTGTTACACGGTCATTGATTGCCCCCAAAATTTGATTATCTCTTGTGATTTTTTTTTGAGTTGTGGATTTTCTTAGGTTTGCATTGTTTTTAAAAGCTTCCACTTCATTTTGAGAAGAGTTATCATGCTGTAGACTGTAAATTATTTTGTAGCTTGCAAAAGCACTTCCTCTGTATTTTGGCTTGCATAATTAATGATAAGAAGACTGGGGAAATTCTCATCTTCCTTTCTTTGTAATCCATTCTTTATTTCCAAGGTTATTATGATGATATCTTTATTTTGAAAATAGTGTCTTATTTTCTGAGGTGATGTTCTTTTTTTATCTAGCTTTACTTAGTTCATTGATAACTTTGAATCTGTGAGACTAACTTTCCTGTAATTTTGAAAATTTTCTTCTCATAATATTTTATTGTTGCATTATAATTATGCACAGTAGTAGAATTTATTATGCCATATTTGTACATGAATATGACATAATCTGATCAATCTCATTCTTTATTTAAATATTTTCCTGTATCCATTATTTCCTTGATAGTCCTGTTACATTATTTTAACCCACTTAATATTTTCCCATAAATCACAGAGGTTCTATTTTTCTCTGTCAGTATATTTATGTCTTGATATTTATCTATAAATTGCAATTTTTTTCTCCAGTGTATAAACTTGTGAATCTCATCCAATAAATATTGAATTTCATGTATACTTTTATATTAGAGAGTTCCTCTTGGTTCTGTTGATATATTCCATTTATCGCCTTGTGATGGTAATGTTTTCCTCAGCATTGTTGAGTGACTGGAATGCCTTTAATCACAGATTTTTAAAGGTTATTTCCATCAGGTGCCTAATATTTCTATTCACTGATTTTCTCCTGGTTTGGGGTCATGTTTCCTTCTTTTTATCACTCATAATTTTTCTTTTCTTGGAGAGTGGGCCTTTTGATTTTCCATTTACTTGCTTTATTGGTTGTTGTCCTTTTTGTCCTCTAAAGAAATGCTCAGTATTACTTCCTGGACATCAGTTAGCCTCTTGCTCAGACAGTTTCAAACTTTTGTGACTTATTCTCAGCATTGATAGGGGAGCTTTAGAGTAGCTTTTGTCCTAGGCTAGTTTAGCACTAAAGTTTCTTTAACAAAAGCCATCTGGGTCTTTTCTTCATGACTGGAAACTTGACATAGATCTTTACTCTGAATGGCTGGAATATGAGGTTCTAGTAGTTCTTCATGCACTCCTGCAACATCACCTTACAGGTTCATGGTGGTTCTCTTTTTCCTTGTAAGATGTTTACTCGTAATGACATACAGGTTTCAGCATTTAACTATATTCACATGCAAAGCACAGAAGCTTGCTGTACGAATGCCTGTGCTATTAGCAGTTCTTACATTTCTAGCCAGTGAATCATCTTCAAACACTAATACCTTTCTCCTCGATTCAACCAAATTCATAGAATTTGCTTGAGACATCATCTTTACACAATGGTCTGTCTGACTGTGCCTGCATTTCCCCCGCATCACAATGATTACAGCATTTTGCTATCTGAGCTACAGAATCTATAAACATTACTTCATAAATTTTGGTCCATTTTTGGTTTTTCATACAATGTGAAGGAAGTGTAGTCACAGTAAATCTATTACATCTAGATGTAACTCTAAATACTATTTTAGAGATTACGAAACTTGAAAGTTGCCAAAAGATAAAATAAAGAAAATGTCTTTATTATATGCGAGTTTTAAGTATGTTCCAGAAACTATACATTGCTTCTAAGCTTTAGTTTATATTCATAAGCAAATGCTATAGAAGAACATATTAAATTATTAGTTAATACAGAAGAAAATGATGATCACTAGGATTATTTACCTAAGAAGAAATCAGGTAAAGTAACTCAATTCATTTTTTTTTTTTTTTGAGAGAGGGACAGTAAGAGAGAGAGAATCAATTTTTATTTAGTTTTCCATGCAGCCTATCATTGCTCTCAATGATACTTCCTTGTGTACATGGTGCTGGGATTCAAACCCAAGTCCTTGGGCATGGCAGACAAGCACTGTAACCACCAAGCCACCACTCCAGACTAGCTCTTTAATTTAATTTATAACTGAGATTCCTAAACTATGTATATATACATTCAAATATGAGTATATATACCCATTTGCATCTGCTTTCTATATTTGGTTCAAACTTTCATAGTTAATTTCATATTTATTTTGAGGGAAAACTAGAAAATTGAAGGAGAAACAGTAGATATATGCTTCTTAAGAGTGGAAAAGTATTAAGAGTAAAAACTGAGGAGAAACAGGCCGTGTGTGGTGATTCATTCCTGTAGTCTCAGCTACTCTGGAGCTGGCAGGAGGATTGTAAGTTAGAGGCCAGCCTCAGTTACTTGGTGAGACCCTCTTTTAAAATAATAAATAAATAAATAAGGGCTGGGTATGTAGCACAGCAGTAAATTGTCACTGGGTTCAATCCCAGTGAAAAACACAAAACATGGGTCAGGGGATTGATCAATTCTTAAGTGTTTTGCTTTAAAACCATGAACTCTGTTTTACAGGCAAGCTAAATGGTTTTGGTGAATTTGGGGAAATTTTAAAAGGTTTAAGATTTGTTTTATGGGTGCAGACAATCTCCTTTTTTCTCAACAGTTTTTCCTCTACTGTATCTTCCTTCTTTTGAGAAAATTGATCAGAAATTTAACTGTATGACTTGTACACAAAGTATCTTCTTATTTATATGTGAAATCTTCATAACTCTTCTGCAAATACCTTTGGGTGAATTCTTTGGTGTTGAAAAATTAAAAGGATAAAAACATTTTCAAATTGAAGAATCATTCACACTGGCCATTTTCCAAACAATTTCTGAGTTAAACAACTCATACATTTTAAAACTATTCATATTATAAAACTTTTCTTTGGGTACTCTGAAAACATGCTTGGGGGAAATAATCCTAGAGGCAAACATTTTGCCCATGAAGTTCTGGTTGTTAGTATGAATGATTAAAAGGCAGTAGATGAATGGACATAAAAGTAGTGCACATTGACAGTTTTATTTTTTAGGAATTATTTTGCGAATAATCCTAGAATGTCATGAAATCAGCAAGGTGAAAAACAGATTTCTTGATATATGTTTATGTACATGTAAACTTATATGTTTACATGTATATATAGGATGTAAACTTATATGTTTACATCCTACTAAAAGTAGGCTATAAACAGTTCTGGGAATAATCAACTAACCTATCATTTATTACTTAAGCAAATACTTAATGAACACTTAACTATATACAATGTGCCCTTCCAGGCACTGGTGATGAGTCAGTGAATAAAACCAACAAAAGTGTCTGCCTTTACAGAACTATAGTGGAAGGAAATATGGAAGAACATAGCAGATGAAAAAATGCCCATCAAAGGAGTGAGCAATCCATCACTTTCATGACTCATGGTGTTAAATTTTATGAATAGAAGGGACACAAGAATGACATGGCTCCAGGTGTACAATAAGAATTTGTACTGAATCACTAGTGGAGACATTTTGATAAGGTAGCAACTTTAGACACTACAAAGAGGTAAGGAGTAAGCTTATGAGTGCCATGAAGTAGGAGTGGCATGGACTGTTTAAAACAACCAAGGACAGTGTTGTCAGAGGAAGTGCTGCAAGGGAGAGACAGGAGGAAATTGCTCAGAGAACTAAAGATGCGGGAGGCAGATAAGAGAAGCTCGTAGCCATGAAAGGACTGTGCCTTTTACTCATTGGCAGAAAACTGTTTTTTTTTTTTTTTTTTTTTTTTTGTTTTTGTTTTTATGGGTTTAATGAGAATAGAGCAAAGATGGAAGCCGTTAAAATTTTGAGACTATCTGGGCTGGAACCATTTCTCAGTGGTTAGAGTGCCTGTCTGGCATGCTCAAGGACCTGGGTTCAAACCCCAGCACCATATACACAACTAAATATTGGAAAAATATAAACTGGATGAAAAAAATAAATGAAATTGTTTCTCCCTTTCTCTGTCTCTCTTTAAAAACAAGAGATTATCACAATGATAAAGAAAAGATAGGATGATGAGGGATTTAAACCTAAGTGGTGGCAGACTTGAATAGGAAGTGGTCTCATGAAGTTAGATTTTGGATAGGTTTTGAAGTTGAGGTTAAGATTTGCTGATGGTTTGACTGTAGGATTCAGAGAAAAGCATGATCAATAGTTACTTCACATGAATGAATCTGAAGGACACCATGCCAATTCAAACAAATCAGACACAGCAAGACAACACCAGATGCCACTCACAAGTGGAATGCAAGATGTTGAACACTTAGAAGCAGAAATCAGAACAGTCGCTCTGTGGGCCGTGGGTTGGGAGATTGGGATGTATGTTGGTTAAAGGCCACATAATTTCAGTAATAAGACCAATAAGTTCTGGAGAACTAATATATGTCATAATCATAGTTACTAATACTCTAATTTTTACTTCAAATTTAATTATGAAAGCAAATTTTGAGTACCCACCATTTATACAAATAGTCACTGTGTAGCAAAGGATACACTAATTAATTTAATTGTGGTGATAGTTATATAATATATGCATATATCAAACCTTTTCACTGTGTACCCTGAATATACATAATTTCCATTTTTTCACTAAAATATTTTAAAACAGTGAGAATATTAGTTTAAGTTTCTTACCTTAGCATTTTTGCCATTAACTGGAGTAGAGAAAGACAATATTGCCCAGACTGGGAAACCTAAATTAGATATAACAAGAAGAAATATCACTATTTTCCATTTTTAAAATATTAAAAATGAGAATGAAAATAAAGTCCTTCTAAAACTTTTATTCAACTTAAACTTAATGAATTCTTTCCTTATACTTAAAAATATATATTAAATTAACTGTCTTAATTGTCCTTATGTATACTATGAATTTTTATGTTTAAATAAAATACTATTTACTAGAATATTAATATTAAAGGATAAAAGTCCATATTAATGGATAAATTAAAAATTAAATCCCATAAACTGGTTTCCAAATTAATAAAAAATTAAACAAAATTCATTATTCATTCACTGACTACATATTTATCAGGTGATCACTATATCTTGTTCTGTTCTGGTATCATGAATACGAAAATATAAATGGCAGACAAGTTTTCTGCCATCACAGGACTTCCAAAAGGAAGTTAAAAAAATATGTATATGTATATACACTAAATTTATACTAAATTTTCGTACAACAGGTAATGCAGACAGAAGGTACTATCAAGAAGGAATAATATGTTTCAAATAAGATCCAAAGTAAGAATAAGCCCTGAGGGAGAAACTATTGAAATCAATTAGTTTTGACAGGTTGCTATGCTTTGGGACTCTTTTTGTTACAGTATTAATATGTATATCTCATAAGCATAAAAATTTTGGTGCTTCTTGAAATAAATAACATTTTAAAAATAATAAATAAAACCTAACATATATTCACAGGGTACTACATGATGGTTCAATTGTGCTCATACTGTGAAGCGCTTAAATTGGTCAAACCACTATTTCCTCAAACACTTCATTTCATTATGGTCAAAAATTTTGAACTTCTTTCCTTCTAGCTTTGATAAATGTCTAACACATTGCTGTCATCTATAGTCTTCCTACTGAGTGGCAGTACACAAGGATGTCTCACTACTCTAACTACAGCTTAGTGTCCACAGATCCTTTGCTCTCCTACTGTCCCCAGCTTTTGACCACAGCATTCCACTTCTACCATCTGTGAAACCAACACCTCACACTCCTCCCATGCGTGAGGTGGTCCAGTATTTACCTTGGTGCCTGGGTTACTCCACACATTTAAAACTCCATCCATGTTGTCACAAACTACAGGATTTCATTGTCATTATGAACAATGCTCCCTGCTGTATATGTAACAACCTTTTCTTTGTCTATGATAAATTTATGAAATAGGTTGTTACAATTCTTGGCTATTGTGAATAACGCCCCAATGATCACATATTATTACATCATATAGTAGTTCTGTTTTAATTTATTTAGAAACCTCCATACTATTTTTCATAATGGCTAAACTAGTTTTCATTTCTGCCAACAGTGTGCAAGGGTTCCTTTTTATCCAAATGGTCACCCGCATTTGGTATCTTCTGTCTGTGTTTTTATAGCTATGCCTTATTAGATCGACTTGATAGCTCATTCTGATTTCACTTTTCATTTCCCTGATAATCATTCATGGTGATAACTTTTTATATACTTGGTCATTTGAATGTCTTTTGGGACAGCCTATTTATACCTATTGCTTCTTTTAATTGAGTTATTTGTGGGTTTCTGCTGCTATTTTGATACTGGGCTTGAACTTCCTTTTATGCTTTTTATATTAATCCATTTTTTCTGATTTATAATTTGCAAATGATTTCTCCCAATCTGCAGATTGTCTCTTCACTCTGTTGATTCATTGTTTTGATACACAGCACTTTTTCATTTGATGGAATTTCATTATCTATTTTTGTTTTTGTTTCCTATGCTTTTAAGGGTTTCTTCAAAAAATCCTTGGTTGCTCCAATTTCTTGAATCATGTCCCCTCTTTTCTTCTGTTATTTTCATAGTTTCAAGAGAAACTGGCAAATTTCTTGACACATACACCTACCAAGATTTAAAAAGAAGAAATAGGAAACCTGAAGAGATTATTTTTTGTAGATTTTTATCAGTGTTTGGTCGTCTTTGAATCCATGCTTCGAATTTGGTTAAACTGGTAATGTAGCTCTTAGTTCATGCTCCAGTAACTTTATTGTTTAAATTTCTGTACCTTCTTATTGAAGTCATTTCACTTCTCTTTTGTCTGTTAAATAAGACTTAAAGCAGTTTGAAGATTATCATCCTCTTCTATTAGTTTGTGTAGTTTGGACTGCTCTAACAAGGTACAATAGGTACAAATAGACGTTTGTTTCTCATAGTTCTGAAGACTAAAAATATGAGATCAGAGTGGGATCACAAACCGATTCTGCTGATCTCTTACAGACCGTTGACTCCAGATCATTATTTCAAGTTTCTGCAACATGTCCCTGTCTTTAAATTACTGGATTTATTTCAAAGATAAGTTTTTTTTTTTTTTACAAAGTTTTGATTTTCAGACATGATCTCTAACAATTATCATTGGTTTTCATGGATTATTTGGCCCAATCACCTTTATTTATAATTATCAAAGTATTATGCAAAGTATTTGATATTCATGACATTCATGGTGATGAAAATACAACCTTTATATCACATGAAAATTATTTACATTTTAAATGTCAATGTAATTTACATGGATAAAAAGTGCTTTATGGCTTTATATGGGAATCTTTTTTCTATGAAACTATTTCTCTAAAACAGGTGAAATTTTTTTTTTTTTGGTCTAAAGTGATGAGCCTTGGTTGTAAGGTCACTGCAATATTACACACTATTCGTTTTGATTTTAATAATTAAAACTTCTCTGGCTATGATAGTATTCATATTACAGTCTGATCTGTTTAAGTACAGGGTCATGATTTTGTAAGTACCTGACTTTATTATCAATAACTCATGTTCTGCATAACATTAAGATGATGTCTCCTAAAAGTTAATCTACAATTCTTTGTGGAAAATGAGTTGTATATGACATTTATCTTTGTAACCTTTTCAAAAAGTTACACTACAATCCTTGAAGAAAGATCGTAACAGATGCCTGAAATTTCTCCAAATAGTAGCAACAATAATCTCCACAAATACAAAACATTTTCCTAGATTATTTTTAATTCCCAAATGTCTTAAAATATGTCTAAGACATTTGATTCTCACAGTCCTTTTCATATACTTCTCATTAATTGACATCCATTGGAGAAAACTGAGGACTCTGAAAGTTATGCAATTAGAATTTTGTACATCTAAAAAAGAGAGCTAAGAATATATCTTAGATATTTGAGGCAAAATCTATGGTCTAAATCACTGGATTATAATACAATGATCAAAACAAAGTATCAGCAAAGGACTGCTCAGTAGGATAATTAAGTTCTGTAACTCAAATCAAATAAATTAAGGAATATTTAAGAAATTTGTCTAATTACTCTTTTAACTAAACAATATATTTTATTACATTTTTGCATAGATTATTCTTCATGTGCTTAAGTTCACTCACACAAAAGATTTGAAAAACTCTGATAGTTAATATTTTTCTTATACCCAGGGTTTGAAACACACATTAGTTAATGTTTAAAACTTCCAATTATAGTAATTTCTGATTTATTTGACATTATCTAAATATTCATAAAAGTATTCTGGGTTGAACTTAGATACAAGCTGGAGGCTGATACAAGTGGATAGCATTTTAATTGTATGTTTAAAGTGTTAAATTAGTGTTACATATTTTAAGACCTTGTTTAGAATATCGTGTTCAGCAGAAAAATTTTCTCATCAGCTTATTTGCTTTCTGTGCCTACTGGTTGGTGAGGAGAGGATTTGATGTTAGTTGACAGACCACCAAGAGTATGTAAGAGCGTCCACAGTGGCTCCCCACAGCGATACCAAGTGTTATCGTGGATGCAGGGGAGGCGTCATGACACTGGAACCACCATAATTGTTTCTACAATGAGCTTTCATCTGACTCCTGTTAGAATGGCAGCCATCAAGAATACAAATAACAATAAATGCTGGAGAGGTTGTAAGGTTAAAAGCACACTCAAGAATTGTTGATGGGACTTAAAATTATTACAACTACATTGGAAAGCAAAATGGAGATTTCTCAAAAGACTAGGAATGGATCCACCATATTACCCAGCTATCCTAATACTTGACATTTATGCAATAGAGCTAAAGTCAGCATACCATAGAGATATGCGCGTTCCAATGTTTATAGCAGCACAATTCACAATAGTCAAGTTATGCAATCAACATAACTTTTGCCCCTCAAAACATAATTGGACAGAGAAAATGTATATATATATATATATATATATATATATATATATATATATATATATATACACACACACAATGTAGTTTTTTCTCAGATAAAAAGAAGAATGAAATTATGGCATTAGATTGTAAAAAGATGGAACTAGGAACATCATGCTAAGTGAGATAATCAGATTCAGAAAGTCAAGAGATGAATGTTCTCTTTCACATGTGGAAGCTAAAGAGAAATAAGGAATCAGAAGGAAAAAAGAGGGAGATAGAGGGAGGGAGGAAGAGGGAGAGAAAACAAAGGAAGGAAGGAAGGGAGGAAGGAAGGAAGGAAGGATGATCGATCTTATGAAAACATGAAGAAAATTAGAGAAAGAAAAAGGATAGATGGATATAGAAAGAGATGGAAAAAGAGAGGAACAGCAGAACAAAATTGTCCATACTATATTATGTTCATGAATGTGTATAATACAATGACTTCCACTTTTATGTATAGCTACCATTTACCAATTAAAAAATAAAGTAAAAATGAATAAATTGTTATCTTTCCATTAACATTTCTAATCATATACTTTGTCAACCACATAGATTTAATGATATAAATTGTAAAATTCATTACCTTTTCAAAAATTTGTGTTCTTGGGGCTGGAGTGGTGGCTCAGCAGTTACAGTGCTTGCCCGGCATGTGCGAGTACACCTGTTCAAACCCCAGCACCCACATACAGAACTAAGTGTCGGAGAAAAGAAAGCCATGTGAAAAACTTAATAAATATTGATTCTGTCTGTCTCTCTCTCTCTCTCCCTGTCCTCTCTTTTAAAAAAATTGTTGTTAACTCTGTTATAGTCTTCTTTCTACAATGAATTATGCAAAGTGTCATTATAGTCCTTTTACAAATGCGTAGATTTGCTATATACATGATAATATATATACACTTTAATTCTTACAGCTGAAAAACTGGTTTGATACAAGGGGGGTGGCAGTTCTGTTCCCTCAGCAGTTTTTTTTTTCCATTAAGGATTTGAGTTGTTATATAAACATAAATGCACATAAAGTAATAATATAACATGCATTTAATCCTGATCCAGAGTCACCCCCACATTACCCACACTGCAGTCTCTTGATTCTTCTATATTTTCCCCTATAACAGTTATAAATGTCCATATATTGTGAATTTTCCAGAAGTAAATGATTGCATAATTATTATTTGGCTTCTGGGGGCAGGTGGGTAAAGAGTATGTTACATTGTTGATTGTCTCCCTAAATCCCTCTTTATATATCCTTCCCCTCCCCTCCCTTCTGGCTCTTTCCTTCCCATTCCCTTCCCTACATATCTATAATTCCCCTAGATTAAGTGTTGCTACAACTTTGGAAGGTCTAATACAAGAGCTTGACTACCTTTCACCCAAGCTTGGATTTTGTTCTAGCCCCCTCAGATGATGGAAAACATTTGATCCTTGAGTCTGTGGGTTATGCTAATTTCGCTCAGCATGGTTTCTTCCATCACTATTCATTTACCTTCAAAGGCTGCAATATCGTTATTTCTAATAGCTGAGTACAACTACATTGTATAAATACCAGAGCTTTTGGATCCATTCATCTTATAAGGGGAATCTTGGGTGATTCCATAATTTAGCTATTGTAAATTGAGCTGTCATGAACAATGATTTTGCTATGTTGCTGTACTATGCTGATTCTAACTCCTCTGGGAAAATACCCAGAAGAGGGATAGCTGGGTTGTTGGTGGATGCATCCTAACTTTTTGAGAAGTTTCTACACTGCTCTCCAGATTGCTGTAGCAATCTGCATTTCCATCAACCACATGCTAGTGTTCCAGCATCCTCACTGTTCCTTCAGCATCTGTTATTGTTTATATTCTTCACCTTTACCAATCTGACTGGAGTGAGGTGAAGTGCTGCTTTGTCTTGTAGTCTACAAAACTGCCAGAAGAAACCCAATGTCAAACTATTATTTTTTTCTTTGTAAAAATTTTTTTTGCTGGTTAATATCTGAAATGTTATCCATAAGACATGAATTTCCTCATGTTTAGTACCATTTAAATGGCCTTTAAATTGTCTACATGATACATGATTAGGTAATCAAAATATGAATCATGTTCAAAATAACGACAGCATTGTTGGATCCTCAGGTGGCCACTGGAGGAGTTCTGCATTACGGATAGGTTGTTAACACACAACACACATGGATAAGTGCTCTATGTCTCAATTCTAATTAATTTCCCTTTCAGAACACTTTTTTATTAAGAAATTTAGTTATTGTACAATCAAAAATGCATCCAAAGTAACAATATGATATGCATATATTCTTAAATCTAAGTGAACATCAGCTTTTTCTCAACAATAAATATTTTCTAGAATTTAAATATCTAAGATGTACTGAGAATTGGATGTCTGCCTGCCTTCTTTGTAGGCATATGTTAAGAATATTTTTCCCATATTTCAGTACACCATTTGAAAAAGACTTAAATCAAGCACACACATATGAGTGTGTATATGTGTATATATATACATATAGAGAGAGAGAGACAGATACATACATACATATAGATTTATATATACATCTATTGATTTCAGCACTCTAAATTTTATTTTTAAATAATTATTTAAATAGATAAAGGGAGAAAACCCCTTTTGAATATTAGAATTTATGCCATACTCATTCACTGTCCTCAAGGAGTATGAACCATCATCTAAGAAAAAACTTAAGAAGGACCATTATCATTCAGCATTCCCCTCTCCTTCTGTGTTCTAAAACTTCCCAGATATACAAGGCTAAAAACTGTATTTCTCAGATTCCTTTATGCATTGGGTTCTCATTGTCACTTCGGTCTGCCAAGGAGATTTACTTTCAGAGCTGGAACTTGAAAGGAGACTGAGTCCAGTGTGCCCGTGTCACCTGGCAAGGAAAGTTGGATATGACGATGAAGAGTGACTAACTTCCACCTTACAAATTCTAGCCACGGGCTCTGTCGGTGTGATAGTCATGGAGGCTGCTGTGGGAATAGCAGTAGCAGCAGCACTCTCACGTTGGTTTAAAACTTCATTGACTATGAAACTGAATTTCACTTCATTCTCCTCAAATATGTCCAGTAACTTTAAGACATTATTCCCAAATTATTTATTTCTGAAATACTTCAAGCAATTTCTGTTTCGTGAAGTGAATCCTGACTGATACATCATGGAAATATATATATATTTCCATGATATATCCATGGAAATAAAAATGACTATTGTGGGCCGTGTGTGTGTGTGTGTGTGTGTGTGTGTGTGTGAGAGAGAGAGAGAGAGAGAGAGAGATCAGACAAACCTGGAAGTGCAGTCTTGATTTGCTCTGCACTTCCCACTTTAGCTTGCTGAACCTCAATTTCCTCAACATATAATATTCATAAAATATGTTTATGCTATATTATCACCAGAATAATGCATAAAATGTCCACGCAAGATCATAGCAGTAAATAAAATGTGATGGGCAGAAAGGGAGAAGTTATTATCATGATATGAAAATTGAAATTAAGCAATATGTTAATTGGGTTTTATTTATGTAAATATCAATTATTTCAGTTTGTTTCACATATTTTACCTAATCTTCCAATATTTAGGAGATGCGTTAAGAACAATAAAAAGGCAAAAACAGATGTGTAATTCTCATGAGATCCAGAATATCACTACGCCAAATAATAAGTAAAGACAGTAAAAAGGAAAATGTACTGAAATAAGTAAATACAGTTTTGTAAATATGTGTACAAATGGCTTGTATTGCTAGAAGAAATCACATTTGGCTCAGACTTAGTAACTGAAATGAATATGCATTGAATTCATGGAAATCAGGTGTGTTTTATGAGGATGATTCCATTTAGCTACACAGAGCTAATCAAGACAAAGGTGTTATTCTCAGTAAATTATGAATTAGTCTAAATATTCAATTTATTTGTAAATGTGGTATTTATTTGAAAAAGTCAATTTTTTTAAATTTTAACAAATCCTTCCACCAGAAAAACATATTTCTCTTTATTTACACAGCCTATAATTTACACAGCCTATAATGAGTTAGATGTAATATCTGCATGAATTAAATTTCTTTGAATTGATTTTACTCAATATATTTTATAGAACGATTTTCCCATTCTTTTAAACATTTTGCATTTCATTGACAGACCAAATGAAAGAAGTAAAATAACAAATTAGAAATTTATTTGGCATCATGGAAGGAAATACAAATCTTCCTCCCTAAATTACTCTTAAGATATGATTTTATTTACTAAAGCAATTTTGAAAACATTAAGTATCTTAAAGGTCTACCATATTCAAAAGTATAACCGGAAAATAATATTATAAGTAAAGAAGAATGTATAATTTTAATCAGAACAATTAATTTTAAGAGAACTCATTGTCACATATACTTTCAGTATTGTGATTTTGACGATTTATTCAGGTAGCAGATTCTCAATCTTCAGCTGATTTATTATTTCACAGACTTTAAGTTTTCCAAATTTTTAATTTTACCATTTCTGTTAATTCTATTAAAATATTCATTATTTCAAAATGTAACATCATGACTTTCCAAATATTTTTAAATTATTCTGTTAATTTTTAATTTGGCATTTGAAATTGTATGCATTTATCCAGTACAATATGTTTTGAAGTACATATACATTGTGGATTGACTAGCATATTCACCTAGCATAATCTTGCCCAATTTTCATTTTTTGGTGATATCAATAAACATCCACTATTATAACTTTTCAAGAATATAATATATTGTTATTAACCACAAATTATTAACCATAATGAAATCTTTAATTTTGGATTAATTTCAATTTTCTATGCTTTCTTTATACTGTCAACAGTTCAAGTTTCATACTAAAATTCTAGATTTTATCTGTGGGTGAAATTAAAATTTTTTTAAGAATTACTGTGCTTTGAAAGATGAATGAAGAATCACAGTAATAAATTAAAAAGTAAAACTTTAATAGTTTGCTGTGGGAATTTATATGTCAGAGAATTTTGAGTTGTCTTTAATGAACAAAAGATTATATATGCACAGATACATTTTCTGTGTTTATGTATGTGTATGAACAAATTGTGTTTACATTTAACGGAAAAGTTTAAAAGTTGTTATTCTTCCCCATTAACTCATTGATAGATTTCAGTTTCATGTATGTTATAAAAGCAGAAGCCTTGTGTTATGGTGATATTCACATAGTTTTTCATCAAGAAAGTATGGTGTGTTCACTTTGAAGCAGCTATAATGTCATAGACCATCACATTAGTCACTTTCAAATGAAGGAAATTTTCTTTGTTTTAATGAAGATCTTTGGTTAAGAATGGTTAATATGGAAAACATGAAAAAATCATTAGAAAATGTTGGCAATAGTTAATGTGAAAAAAGGATTGGGAATAATTAACAAAATTCCTTATCATGGCAGATTTTAGAATATGGAGATACTTGAGTATTTTGCTTTATTGACTTCCAGTTTCTAAAGACTTTTTCATTCACCTTTGTTTATATTTTTAGTGCCTTTCTTCACCCCTTCCATTCTGAGAGGGGAAAAAGTGACATTTGGTGATTTTACAAGAAGATATGTGTGTGAAGTTAAACAGATATGTAAAACAAATTTCTCAGAGCTCATGGTATGAGGTAGTAAAAATTGCTGCCCAAACTGCTAGCCCCAGAGTTATGATGCTTCTAGATGAACTGCACCCGGGATTTCAGGGATCAGATTTTCACTGAGAGGTTTCCAGGAATATGAAGAACAACTCAGAAATATTAAGACATAGAACATATGAGCTACCGATCACCAATTGAAAAACTTTCTAGGAACTGATCAAATTTATTAACTTATAGGGTTGTGTAAAAAATCCTAAAAGTTTAGTATCTCTTTTAATCATGCTTTCAAATGGCTCATTTTGTTGCTTATAGGGTAGGAGAAGGTTTATCGTACATATATTATTTCTGTACTGATTAACCTGGATCAAAAAGGATTAAGAAGAGAGAGGGAGAGTGGTAGATATATGAGTGAGGGAGAGAGAGAGACAAGAGAAACAGGGGGAATGCACAAGAAAATCTTTAGATGAAGAAATATATTATAAGAAAAACGTATAAGCACCTATGGTTTTTATCTAAGAAAATATTAGTGTCTTTTTCTGTTGTTATTGTTTTGGTTCTGAGGATTGAACACAGGGACACTTTACCATTGAGCTACATCCCCAGATTGCTTTTCCTACTTCTTCTTCTTCTAGTTTTATGAGACAGGTATGGCTAATTTGCTGTCTTCAACTTGGGATCCTTCTGTTTCAGCTTCCCTATTTGGAGCTGCTGGGATTACAGGTATGTGCCATGGTGCCTGACAAGACTATTGTCTTCTTTTGTCATATTCTCCTTAAAGAAACCATGTGTACTAAGATAAGGAATGCATTTCAAGATAGGTATAACTATTTTTGTTAAATCGTGCAATATATATATGTTTTCTTACATTACAAGGAATTTTGTTCTTTTTGATGAAGATGTTAAAATTTTGACAGAAATGTTAAAATTAGGGACATTATAGAGGTCATGAATTATTGAGTCTTCTCTGAATATATTCAGTATTATGGTCATTAAAGACACAAAATTTTATGAAATGTTGGACATTAATGGGAATAATTTCATATTAGCACAAGCTTAAATCTATTTTATTCATTTTGTTTTCCTCAGAAAAGTTATCATTTGGGTTATAGTTTAGATTCAGTTTCTTTCTGTCAGTTTAATGTGTAAAATCATGTACCTATTTATCCCCATTACTGTACATACTAGCAACTGGACATATAATGATGGTGTCACATTTTATTCATGACACTCGAGATGTCATATCACAAGTTTAGACATTTTAACACTGGACCTTGTAAAGTTTTCAAGAATAACATATCTATTGCTTCATTACTCTTTTATTTAACTAACGATCTTTATTAAGTAGAAATAAGCTAAGTTTATTTAAAGAGAGCCTTTATAATGGTGGAAGTATAAGAAGAAAAAATAATTCAAAATCTAAAACTGTGAGCATAAATATGTATGTGTGTACATATATCTAATAGGATATTATAGAAATTATTTAATGAAAAGGAGAACATGCTATTAATTCAGTTTGACATTAAAGCATTTACATTTTTCTTGAGCTTAATGGGAGGAAAAATAAAAATTAAAATTAAAGGCATATGCAGGATCATACTATATCTAGACATGGAGGAAACCTGAATGCATATTCCTAAGCAAAAGAAAACATCTGTGCAGTCTTTGTACTGTGTTTCCAAGCATATGCCATGTTGAGAAAGGCAAAAAACGATGAGAACAGCAAAAAAATCTGTCGTAGACTCAATATAAGACACTGAAGAATAACTAGGCAGAGCATTGGGGACATGAGAATTTAAGGCAGTAAATCTATTATTTTGAAACTATAACAGTGGATACATCCTATTGTAGTTTTGTCAAAGGTAGTTTATACAACACAAAAACTTGTGTAATCAAAAATGAAACCTAAGATAAAATATGGACTTCTAATTATTATTATGTGTCTCTAATGGTGCATCAATTGTAACAAATATACCACAGTAATAAAATGTAAGAACATGAGAACTTTATTTTTCACTTTTGTCCCCTGTAAACCTAAAATTGCTGTCTGTTAAGTGAAAAATTACTGATGACAACAGTGAACTTCTGATAAATGTCTGCTCATGATAAAATTTATTATTAGATGGCTATCATTTTGAAGGATTTAAAGAATTGACAAGCTTTCAAAAATGATAAGGTCCTTTTCCTTGCTCAAATATCTTAAATCTAAGAATGTGTGGAATGCTAATAGGAATCAAAATAGATATACCTCATAGTCATTGCACACATTCGTTCAATAGCATCATACTACTTGGGGAAGGACAAAAAGCAAGGTAATAAATGAAAGAACCCCGGAAATCATTGTTTGGCCTAAAGATGAAATTAATAGTTTGAAAGTATTGCATTGGATAGTTTCCAGTTAAGAAAACACAAATCATTCCAGGTATTTCAATCAGAGGCTACACAATACAGAAATCTATTATATAAGGATAAATAATACAAAATCAGAAAGAAAATATTAAATCACCCAGAGATGACATAGAATCAGTATCAGCTTTAGGTTGGAGGAACACTGAGACTGTGTGGTCCCAAGTACCCAGTTCAGGGAAAGTTAGCATTTAAAATACAGTGGAAGTTAACCAGAAGTTATCTGATGGAAATTTTCAGCATAGAATGAGGTGCTTAATGGTGGAAAATGGAAAGTATGGAGAGAAGAAACCATTGATCCAAACACCATATGAGGGTGTGGAGGGGAAGCAGGCTGTTTTTTCTTTAACTGATTGCATTTTAAAACTTCCTATTGGCTAACCAGCCATAAAACATACCATTATGCAAGGAAAGAGAATATGAAGAAGAGGGGAAACTAAGCCCAAATTTTGAGGAATTAAGACCAAGTTCCATGATTTATTTATCAACTCATATTTTGGTTGGGATAATATTTAATTTGAATGTGATAATCTAAAAGCATATGATATCTAACCATTTGGGGAAAATAGAAGTTTAGCATGTTTTTCCCTATTTTTCTTGATAAGCACAACTTAATACGTTGGTATCATTTCTAAAACAAGCATACAAGCATATGGGCACTCTAAACGGTGGGGAGAACAGGCAGTGAACTTGATCCGCACCTGGGGATCTAAAGGGTGAGTTTTCTGGTTACATTTTTGACTCTTGAATCCTAGTTTTGAAGCTGAAGAAATAAACAACTCAGAAACAGAAATATATTTTAATACAAAAATAAAACAGAACCTCTGTTCTTGTTACAAAAAGAGCTCTCTTGAGCTAAACCTGTGAGAAAAGGCAACATAATATAACTATGAAGAATTCCGTCCTTGGGAGGCTGCATTAAGTACTTCAGAGGTGGTGTCAGAGAAGGTCAAACAGGGTCTGAGAATTTTATCCTTCATGGCTAATAAAAAGGTCTCACTCTAACTCATGTGGGGGATCTGAACTTCTCAAGCCTACCTTATACTCACAAATCAGCCTTCCTGTCCTGTCTGGCACTTGGAAGACACCTGGTAGACAACAAAGGATCATGAGGTAGCAATTGTCACAGTGTCAGTGAAGCCATGTGGAGGCCAGAATTGTTACCCTGACCCAACAGTGACAAGGAGTCTTGTTTTGGATGCAAACAGAGCCTAGTGTGGAACCTAAGTTTCTGTAGGACCCTGGCATTAAGGAGGTGGCGCTGTCAGAACAGTGTGAGGTAAAATTGGCTTAAAAAAGCTTTATGTAGGATATGTAAGTAGCATGCAAGTATACAGTTTTTTTTTTAAAGTTTGTTCTTCATACCAATAATCCAGATTACCTCAAACTAAATTAAAAATTACAATAAACACAATACCAAGTACAAAATATGTTATATTTATTTAACATATTTTAAAAGTTAAGATATTTTTTAAAAAGTTTCAGTGTGCAATCATGACAATACTTGAAACAAATGGGGAAAAATAAAGCCTCATTAAAGAACTAAAATCTTAGCAAAGATATAGTCAATTGAGAAAAATGAAAATTTTAGAAATTATAATTTAATTCTTGAAATTACTTTCACTGTTGTTTACAATGAAAGGGTCCCACAGTGGAATATGAGAACTCATTGAAGAATTATCTACTCCGTCTGAAATCAGAGAAAAAGTATACTGAAAAGAAAATAAACAGAATTGTGGAGACTTACATAACTATAGCAAGAGATCTAATTTCTTTATCATGAGATTCTTTAAAGCAAAGGAGAATGAAGATCTAAAATTGTATTTGCAGGAAAAAAATTGACTGAAAACTTACCGATTAGAAGGACACATTAATCAATGTGCAAAACTCAATGAACTATTTGGATAAAATCAAAGAAAACTATGTGAAGACATATTAAAATTAAATTCTGAAAAGTAAATACAAATAAAAATGGTGAAAGTAGCCAAAGAAATAAATAGAGTTAAAGTAGATTTTGCGTCAGAAACCGTGAAGATCAGAAGGAAGTGGCGCTATATTTTCCAAGTGCTAAAATGAACTGGCAACCTAGCATCCTCTACCTGGAAAAAACTTACTTCAGGAATGAAGAGGAAATCAAGGCATTATAAGACAGAGGAAAACAAAGATCATTTATTATGGATAGAACTATTCCAATATAACTTCTACAGGAAGTTATCAAAACGGAAGGAAATAATTAGAGAAGGATCTTTAGATCATTTTGAGAGAAGAAACAAAATTATAAGCAAAAATACAGATAAGTAATGAGTTCTTCTTATTCTCATGAATTTTCTAAATTATATTTTAAGGTTGAAGTAAGTTATAATTGTTTGATGTAATTCTAAAGGTATATAGAAAAATATTTAAAATTATAAGGAGTATAGGTTAAGGAAACAAAAAACAGATACTTTAAAAATATGTCACTTGTAAAGTAACAGGGATGGTACCTTATATATTATATAATGTAACATACAAAGTAACCATTTAAACATTTTTAAAAAATGATATATTCAAAAACTATACATAAATCAAAGTAGAATTCTAAAACATAGTTTGAATACCTTACAAAGAAGCAGAAAAAAGTTCGAAGAAAAAGAAACCAAGAACAGAAACAAAATTAAAAAGGCAGACCTAAGCTTTAACATAATAATATCAAATATAATTACCCTATATAAAAATTAAAAGGCAGAGTGTTGCAGAGTTTAAAAAAATACAAAATCTAATTATACGCTGTCTCAAACAACACTAGTTTCAAATATACAGTTGAAAGTAAAATGATGGGAAACATGTAATGAAAGTATTAATCAAAGAAAAGTGGAATTGACTGTATTATTATCTAGAAAAAGTAAACTTTGGAGCAAAGAAAATTACTAGAAATAGAAATGTAACTTTCAAGTGTCTATTACTATTATATTTTTAAAAAAATTTTAATAAAGAGAGAGGGACAGTGAGAGAGAAAGAGAGAAACAATTTTTATTTAGTTTTTCCTGCAGCTTCCCTTGGTCTGAGACTTAGTTGTGTACGTGGGTGCTGGGGTTTGAACCCGTGTACTTGCGCATGCAGGCCAAGCACTGTAACCGCAGAGCCACCACTTCAGCTTCCAAGCCACTGCTCCAGCCCTTAAAAATGTTTTTATGAATGCTTTATAATTTTACATAATGTCAAGGTTCATTGTGACATAATCATGCACGCACAGGAGATATAATTTGCTCCACTTTGGTCCCCAGCACTTCCTCTTTCCCTCCCCTTCTCCTCCCTATTCTCCTTCCTTTCTTCTCCTGGTCTTCCTTGTATTTATGTATACACACACACACACACACACACATTTTTTAATTGGTCCTTTATAGATATACATAAAGATGAAATTCACTGTAGCTTATTCAAACATATGCATTGCATAATTCAGTCAATTTAATTCTTCAGTTCCTCCTTTTTCCTGTTCCTCCTCCCTCCCACTCTATCCCCTTCCTCTACTCCACTGATCCCCTCCATTCCTCCATTTCTACTCCTTCATTCCTACAGAATGGGAGAAGTTCTTTCTTTGCCATATATTATAATATTTAGGTGTATATTATTAACTTTATCTACCAAGAAGACAGCAATCCTAAATGCATGTGAGCAAAGTTGGAGCTACAATACATTGGAAGAAAAACAGAACTGAAAGGAAAAATGGACAAATCCACTACTACAGTGAGTGAGTTCCGTACCTCTCTCCTAAGACGGATAGACAAGAGGTCAGCAAGCATAGGACAGAACTCAACTTTACCACCAAACGACAGTGTCTAAAAGACATTTATGAAACAATCTTAATAATAATATAATAACAATAGATTATTTTTAAATACCTAAATATATATTCCATGGTAGACCATGTCCTGGACCACTAAAACAAAATGAATAAAAAAAGTCAACATGTATAAACTAATTTAAATTATTTAGAGTATGTATACTGACTACAATGTAATCAAATTAGAAATTAATAGTTGAAAAAAAAACAGGAACATATCCATATACCTGGAAAATAAACAACATGCTTTTGAACAAGTTGCTTCTGAAAAACCAATTGATGACAGATAAAGTTTCATGTGAAACAAAACATTTGAACAAAATTAAAATGAAAATACAATATATCAAGATCTATGAGACTCAGCTAAAGGACTACTGAGAAACAAATGTATGACACTAAATGCTTAATTAGAAAAGAAGAAAATTATTGAATCAGTAATATAAGCTCCAACTTAAGAACTTAGGAAAACAAATTTTAAACAAGAATTACAAAGATAAAGTGGAAATCAATGCCTAAAAATAGTGAAAACAGTGAAATAGAAAATCAGAAAGGAAAATCAATTATTCTTTGAGTATCAGTAGAATGAAAAAACTAATAAAACTAATGAAGAAATAAAAAGATATAAATTATCAAAATCAGGGATAAAACAGATTTGTACATATATTGCAGGCAAAAAAAGTAATAATAATAAACTCATAAGGGAAAACTACAGAAAATTTTACATAAATAAAAGTTTGATAATTTTGATAAAATGGACCAATTCTTTAAAAAACACAGATGAATTCAACTCACCAATATTAAATATATATTTAAATCCTTGTGACAATTAAGAATACTGAATACATAACTTAAAATTGACATTAAAGAAATCTCCACAGCAATTCTCTTCCTAGGCATTCATTCATGAAAACAGAAGCTTGGGTTCTCACAATAGCATGTGGGGAAATGTTGATAATAGGTTTATTTATAACTACTATTATGATTTGGACATCAGGTGTTCCCCTCAAAAACTCACATGAGAGAAAATGCAAGAATGTTCAGAAGTGAAATGATTAAATTATGAGAGGTATAATGTAATTTAAGGATTAAGCCATTGATAATGATTAACTGAGTAGTAACTGTAAGTGCGTAAGGTGTGGCTAGAAGAATAGATCACTGAAGGTGTGCCCTTGGGGCTTAGATTTTATTTTATTCTTAAACAGAGTGCTTTTTACTTCCTGGTTGCTGTGTGCTAAGATGCTTTCCTCTGCCACAATGTTTTTCTTGACCTTGGGGCTAAGGCAATGGTATTCCCCAACCATGGATTGAACCTTTGAAACCCTTGAGCCAAAATAAGCTTTTCCTCCACTATGTAGTTCTTCTCAGGTATGTCTTTTGGTGACAGCAATAAAAGGATAGTTAAAATAATTACCCAAAACCAAAGCAACCAATAAATGTATAAACAAACTGAGAGATGTTGCCACAACAGAATACTACTCACAGATAGAAAAAGGAAATGCATATCTACTCTTGCATCAATAGGGGTAAACTTCAATGCCTTTTGCTAATTGAAAGAAGTCTAACCAGTGAGCCTAGTAGGAGGGCACTTGTCTTATCTTACACACACAAGACCCTGGTTTAACCCCTAGAAACAATAACAACAAGAAAAAAAGTTCAAAAAATTTTAAGTCCAAATTATTTTACTTGAGAACAATTCTTTAAAGAAAAAAGATGAATTTAACTCAAGCTATATCAGAAAATAGAAGAGGAAACTCCTCTAAATTTATTTTAAGAGTACTGTTATTCTGATAACAAAAGTATATTAAAATAATAAAAAACAAATAGAAAGTGGCAGACCAAAATCTCCTATGAATACAGACATAAAAATCTTTAATGTGGGACTGGAGCAATGGCTTAGCTTATGGTGCTTGTCTGGCATGCCCAAGGTGCAGATTTGAACCCCAGCACCATGTGCACAAAGAAGTGGCAGAGCAAAGAAAGTCACATGAAAAACTAAATAAAGTTGATTCTATCTCTCTCACTTTCCGGCTGTCTTTTAAAAAGAGTATTAAAAATTCTTTAATACAATATTAGTAAATAAAATTCAAATACAAAAAAAATCATTCAATGCCATTATTACGGGAAGTTTCTTCCTGTAACATTGAAAACTTATTTCAATACTGAAAGTTAATAAAACTAATCTACCATAGTAACTGGCATAGGAAGAAACTCACATAATTAAAATATGTATGATTATATTATCAATATGGAAAGAACACTTGACAACATCTATTATTCTGTCATACTAAAAACACTCAGAAAAATAGGAATAGAAGGAAACATACTAATCTAAATACAGTACATTTGTCAAACCCTGTAGTTTACATGCTTCCCTGATAAAGGTTGAATATGCACAACAAAAAAATCAGTAGTGAGGAGAATATCACAGCTAGGCTTGGTTAAACTATGTGGCCTATCAACTGAACATTAACTAGTACAAAAGATCATTAAAAATAAGTTATATTTCAGTATATCATATCAGTATTTTTTAATGAATTTAGTAAATTTCAAAATTACTGAATTATTTTTAGAATGAATCAATTTGGCTAGGCTGAAATAAATTTCCCAGGATCCATATCATGAATGTTTCCTTTTTAAGAGTTCACACAAATAAAACTCTTGCTGCATTTGGTGGACAGAAGGGAATGGCAACTATTACACTGTGTGCGTGTGCACATGTGAACACATCCATTTCCTTTGTTAACACAAAGTACCATCTAAACGTACAATTTCTCTATCTTAAGGCAAGATTCTGGGACTGGAGTGGTGGCTCAGCGGTTAGGGTGCCTGTCTGGCATGTGTGAGAACCCAGGTTCGAACCCCAGCACCACGTACACAATGAAGTCTCAGAGCAAGGAAAGGCACATGAAAAACTAAATAAAAATTGATTCTTCCTCTCTCTCTCTCTCTCTCTCTTTCTCTCTCTCTCTCTCACTGTCCTTCTCTCTTTAAAAAAAAATTAAAAAAAAAAAGGCTAGATTTTCCTTCAGTGTTTTCACTATTGGGTAAGACGTGTGTTTAGATCTGTGGTGAAGGGTCCTGGAATAGCACACAGCTTTCTGCAGCTTAACCATAAGCTGCAGACATAATTTGGTCCATTCCTTCTGAATGTCAACTCCTGCTCTCAGCATTGATGTACTGTTTGATCTTCATTTCCTGATTGCCTCTCCCTGCATTTCAATCTCTAGCAGCAGATGCTGTGATGATTTCCTGACAAAGACTACTTCACCAGTCTACAATTCTGTGAATCATTTTGCTCTACCAAATCCATACTATATCTCCTACTGTTCTCTCGTTGAACACCAACTAATACAATTGTGCTGCGTGTTATCAAAGTAAACAAACCAAACATGAGTGAAAGTGCTAAGGACCAATTTTATTAATATACTGCTCCAACTGGAAAATGAGAACTCCAGGAACTGAACTCAACTTTGATTGAACAGAAGTGACTGGGAGTTTTAAAGGGAAAGTAACAGAATCAAGATGGGAATTAGCAGTGCTCTGTGGAGTTAAGGAAGTACCAACAATTACTTAAAAAAAAAAAAAAAAGAAAGAGAAATATAGGGTTGGTGCATGTTGAATGCACATGGATATGTGAACTGGTGTTTTTGGAAATTTGTCTTCCACCTTCCCAGAGACTAGGAGACAAGAGCTGTATGTGTAGTTGTTGGTCAAAACAGTAAATTATTTTGGTAGCCTAGAGCTCTTTCTGGCAGACACTTTAATGGTGTTATATTATTAAAGGGATGGAACCTGTGGTATTAGAAAGCACACTAGCGTTTTGTCAAGCTTTTAAAGAGCAAGGTAAATACCAGTTGGAAAGAAAGTCCAGAGGAGGTTGACTTGCATTTGGTCAAGGAGACAATCTCAATACAAAGAATTTTAAATAATAACTAGTATTTTATAAATTTTGTCTAGAGAAATGCAAATATATATTTAATATGTCATCAATGCATTGAGATATAAGACATTATTAGTTTAGTAAAATATAAATAATATTTCATTCTGAGATAATTTAGATATACCAAGGATATAAAGCAACCCTTAAGGAATTGAAAAAAATCTAAAGTACAAATTTAAGTTGGAAATTTTTCTGTAATTTTATTATTCATATATACAATTACTTCACTTTTAAGATATGCATCAAATTTAATGAAAAGAATAATTTAGTACTTGCAAGTATAACAAGATGTTGATTATGTTTTAAATATACAAGCCATTACAATATTAAATTTATGAAATGCATTGATAGACAAATTGAATAGTATTACTTTTGGAAGTCTTACAGGCAACACTTCAAAGGAAGACTTCTCAGTTTCATAGGAATAGTAAAATTCTGAAATTAAATTGAATCCCTAGCTTCCTTTATTCACTGCTCTGAGTCACCATTTATAAGTCATAAATTATGTGAGCATTATAAGAAATGCATAGTTGAAACAGAAAAAAAGTAACTCATACCTTTGCAAGTATCCACATATTTGGTATATCAATAATCCTGTCTTCTAAAGCCAAAATTGGAATACTTTTATCTTCACATAATGTGGGAGTTTTTACTTTTTTTTATACTCTTCAGAAGAAATTTGACTGATAAAAATCTTAAACTTCATGCACAATTGCATACCTGTGAGCAAGTGATCTTACACTATGGGCTCTGCTTCCTACGTGAACAGAAAGGTTTGTTCTTTGATTACATTTTTCAATGATGTTTAACTGAATGTATGAAAACTTAATGTTTTGTTTCAAGCTTCCTGTAAAGACTGACACATGATATATAATACTGGAACGAAGTTCAGAGTATGGATTACATCTATGAGGATATATAAGGCACCCTTGTATAATGGTAAGTTTTTTTCTTCTTTCATTCTAGAATGTCATAGTCATCTGCATCTCTACTCCAAAACATTTATTTCTTAATTTTAAAATCATATCTTTCAAGGTGGTGCATCCCTTTATCAGACAATAACATCTTGAATGGCTGAGTTTCAAATTTGTTTCTCTGAAACTTTTATAACCAGCAGGGTAATGGATCCTATGAATTTAAAAATAGATGTGTGACCATAGAATTAAGAAGAAAATGAGATTCTTGTTCTCTAGCCCAAGATTATCCTTGTATTGTCTAAAGTCTGGTAATTTAACAAAAATCTATGGGATTTATTTATTTTTATTTGTATTTTATTTTTTGACATGGAATACCCTTAGTGCTCTTAGGACCTTCTACTAACCAACTGTTGATACTCAGTAGGCATTATTTAGGATTCTCAGAGGTGCAGGGAGGGGGATGGGGAGGGGGGAGGGTATATGAAGAACTTATAGGAGACTGGAAATTGGGAAGATGGGGGAACCATCCCAGAAGCCGATGTCATTCCTCCACAATCTATCCAGTTAACGCATGAGTTCTTCTGGGGGAAACTACAAAAGGTAAAATCCAAGGTTGGTTATCTATGATCTGGTTTTTCCCCTCAATAACAAAGTTTATATCCATTGACTGATAATGTTTTGATACTGTTTCTCCCTCAACTGTATTTCTATATTCTTCTAATAAAAAAAAGAAAAAAAATAAATAAAATGTATGTGCAATTTTGTTACAGCAGTTCAGGACTCTCCCTAAGATCATTCTCCTAAATCTTATGAACATTTTGTTTTGGTGCCTTATTTCATTATTCTGTTCTTTTATTCTTTGATTCTTTCATTCAGCAGCCGTAGATTTGTTGTTCTTTTCTGGTTCCTACCCTGGGGAATACCTAAAAAATAAGACTGAAAAATCTTGCTCTCAAATTTTGTTCTAGTATGATTTTTTTTAAAGAAATTAGTTCTAATTGCATGAAGCTAATATTTAATTAAGACTATCAGTAAAATATGACCAGAAATAATGTATGTAGCATGAAGAGCATTTCATAGACATGTAATTACTTCATTGTATGAAAAGGCACAAACTTTATTTGTTAAAAAGGACTGATTGATATGGAGAGTTAGAAAAATCTTTGAGTTGCATCCTGTTGAAGATTCTGTTCCAGTAGGTCTGAGGTAGGCATTCTGCATTTAAAAATCATCCAAGTGATGATAATTCTCTTAGTTTTCTAACTGTCCATAGATTAGTATTAAGGTCATAATACACTGATTTATTTTTACATGGTAAATAGAGATGCAGACATTTTATTTTAACCTGTGCTTCATTAAATTTTAAGTATGCATAAATGTAAAAGTGTTATAGATATGTCTTCTTATAGCTACTTAAGCTGTTGCAGATCAGTTTAATAGTAATAGAAATGACATGAACAATCTCAATATTTGCTATTAAATTGATTCATTATTAAATTTATGGTTCTTTATTCAATTTTCCTCTACATCTGCTTAGCATTTTAGAATGTGTTTTCATGTTGCTCAGAATAGATTTCCCTCTAGAGTAGTGGAGTATAAAATTGCTACAATATTATTCTCACCAATCTTTGTGACAACATTTTTGTATAAAACAGTAGAAATATATATTAGTGATAAATTTGTAATGATCAGCAGTGTGTAACAGGGACATAACAAACTCAACATTAATAGTGTAGAGTTCTTTAGACTATCATCTTTGCAGGTCTTCATTCACTCCTGGAATTTTTCTTCCTTCTTTGGTGTCTCAGGCAAATCTGATAATAGTGATCTCTGAATCAGAAAAAAACCAGAGCTCCACCTAGGGGTAGAGCCTCAGACTGAAATATAGCAAGTGAGTCTTAGAGCTTCCACCGCTTATATAATGTACAGATAAAAAATTATGTTTAAACTTATCAGGGCTTAGCAGTTATGGTGCTTGCCTGCCATGCACAAGGACACGGGCTTGTAC
This sequence comes from Aplodontia rufa, assembly GCA_004027875.1. Classification (NCBI taxonomy): domain Eukaryota; kingdom Metazoa; phylum Chordata; class Mammalia; order Rodentia; family Aplodontiidae; genus Aplodontia; species Aplodontia rufa. The sequence goes on along the minus strand of PVKS010014885.1, from coordinate 2,453 downwards.
CCAGCACCACGTACAAAATGAAGTGCCAGAGCAACAAAAGTCACATGGAAAACTAAATAAAATTGATTCTCTCTTTCTCTCTCTCTCTCTCTCTCTCTCTTTTAAAAAAAGTTCATTTCAAAATAGTTGTAATAACTACAATGATCCAGAAAACAGTAGTTAGGCTTCAATGTCATGTTATTAATAATGACATATTTATAAAATCTAGGTTCAAAGGACTCCTATAAATTGTACTGAATATTAAATAATATTCCCTATTAAAATTTCAGAATCAGTTGCTTCTAGTGAAACTAAAATTATGGTATTTACATTTTAAGCCTTTTGTGTTTAATGACATGGAATCTATAGTTAAAGTCACAGATATCAATTGGAGAACTTTCAACCTACATAATAATATAAGCTGTGACACAGGGAACGGTGCCTATGCCTATTTTAGCAGACACTGAGCTTGACCAGAAATAATATATAAAGAGAAATCAGGATAGATGGGGAGTGACCAGCAGGAAATGCAATTCATTTATTAATTAAAGGGAAAAGAAATAGTGTCAGATACTATATTCTCTAAGGGACAAAGGTGTCTTGAAATAGGATTGACAAAATAATGGCCAGAAAGTGACATTGGAAGATGAGGGAAAGAAAAATCACCTGGCCCCTTGAGTAGTTGTGACTATGAGTGGAAAAATTCCCTCTGTGTTACAAGGCTCTGAAGAAAAGAGTGAACAAATGTAATATACAGTTGCAAAATAAGGCATATTAGGTGTGTCTTGCTGATCTGTGTGTGGGCATGTCAGAGAAGATAAAGAATATTTGCAAGATAATTGCAAAAAATGGATGTTTTGTTCAGTGGAAAATTCTACAGAACAATAAAGGTTGAAGTCCGGGTGTTGCAAGCTTGTAATTAATTCATGGAGACGGAAGTAGGAACAAGGATGGGTCATGAGATATTATTGCCTTTTTTTTTTTTTTAGGAAGTTGGCATTTATAACTGCAGTTAGGGTTCAGTGATGATAGGGTGTGATTTTTTAACCAAGAATGGGAGTTTTACTTGGTGTAAGAGTGGCTTAATGATGTGAGAAATCTCTTGAAATAGTTCTTACCTGTGCAAAGAATAGGAAATCCATTGGGCTAACCCCAGTCTTGCAGTATTCTTGCCAATGCTGTCCTTCCTTGACGATAAGATTTTTCTCGGAAATGGTTACTGTTTGCTTTTTGTTTGTTTGTTTTTGCCAGAGTTGACTTTACCATGCATCTATTTTATTTTCCATTCACACAACTACATAGTAATTGATGCTTAATTTACATTCTTTGGTCAGAAATTAGCCCTATAATTAAGATGGACAGACATTTAGATTTGCCTTGGGTAATCAATCTCCTCGACCCTGTTGTTTCTGTGAAAATATTATCTCCATTGTTTCATCACAAGAGTATCCTTATTTGGATAATACATTCCATATAGTATAGTGATTAAGAGAATAAACTTTAAAAAGTCTACCTTCAATTAAAAACAAGTTACACTTTTCATTACCAAGTGATTTGAAAGAGGGTATAAAAGGATCTTTAAATTTGATAAATAATTACCATCATAAGTAATTGATGTTTGATTTTAGGTCGGGGGACAGGAAATAGTAAAGGGGATGTCTACTGTTTGTTTCAATAATTTCTGAACTATTTTGTCGTTTGTTTAGATAATATACAATAAGGCATACAGATTGTAAGATGAACGAATGGAATAACATGTAAATTATTCTTTGAATTTAATTTTGTGGGTATCTGCAAGCCATGGAAATTGGCATTTAGAAGAGAGTTGGCTGTATCTTTCTGAAATCAAACTTTGATGATTGATTTAGATAATGATGGGGGTCAAAGAGGACTGTGAGTGAGATGGTCTCTCTCTCTTTCTCCCTCTCTCTCTCTCTCATCTACTTTTCAAAAATATTTTAGTCTTTCCTAAAACTAGTAACCAATCAATGCTTGACCTTCATTTTTACCTCATTTCTCTATATTTTGTTAACTTCAAATTCCTGTAGAAATTTCTTATCTTTCTGAATTAATTTCTTTTCTTCCATGTTGTACTTTATGAAAATTGTAAAGAACACTAGACTTGCTTGATATAATATGATCAGCACATATAGCAGCACAATTTACTATTGCTAGGCTATGGAAACAACCCTGGTGTCCCTCACAGGAAGAATGGATCCAAAAACTGTGGTACATTCATACCATGGAATATTACACAGCAATTAGAAACAATGATATTGCAGCCTTCGAGGGTAAATGGATGGTTATGGAAGAGATCATGATGAGTAAAATCAGCTTAACCCAGAGATCTAAGGGTCACTTGTCTCCACTCATCTGTGGAGGTGGGGACTAGACCCTGGACAATGAGAAAGTTGGTCTAGAAACATGAGTTAAATTCAGATAAGATGTAATGCTTTACAATTTAATACTATTTT
>PVKS010014884.1:0-47283 GCA_004027875.1 Aplodontia rufa | reverse complement strand
AACTTTAAAAAAAGAAATTGCAGAAGATCTGAGTAGATGGGAAAACATTCCATGTTCATGGTTATGCAGAATCAGTATAATCAAAATGGCCATTCTGCACAAAGCCCTATACAGATTTAACGCAATCCCAATCAAGATACCAGTGTCATTTTTCATGGATATAGAAATAGCAATTCTCAAATTTGCATGGAATAACAGAATCCCCAGAATAGCCAAAACATTGCTCAGCAAGAAGGAGGAAGCAGGTGGTATCTCAATTCCTGACCTGAAATTATACTACAGGGCTATAGTAACAAAAACAGCTTGGTATTGGTATTAAAACAAAATTGAAGACCAGTGGAATAGAATAGAAGATTCCCCCCATGCCTTTAACTATCTGATATTTGATAAAGGGGGCAAAAGCATAGTGTGAAAGAAGGATAGTCTGTTCAACAAATGGTGTTGGACAAATTGGACAGCCATATGTAGACAACTGAGATTGGATCCTTACCTTTCGCCTTGCACAAAAATTAAATCAAAATGGTTCAAAGATCTGGTTATTAAACCAGCAACTTTAAAATTGCTTGAAGAAGAAGTAGGATCAACACTGTATGACATAGGGGTCAGCACACGGCGCAAGCAATAAAGTCAAGAATAAATGAATGGGTTGCAATTAAACTAAAATGCTTTTGCATAACTAAAGATTTAGTCAATAGTGTCAAGAGAGATCTTACAGAATGGGAGAAAAATCTTCTAGAATATTCTGATAAATCATTTGCCACCCATCTGAATGCCAGGATCCTGTCATTACCTAGGCTGTGTCAAGACAGGGTCTGCTGTGGGAGCAGCTTCTCGGTCCGGAGGTACTCAGCCAAGCTCCACCGGCCACCTCCTCCCAGGTGAACGTGGTGGCATCTGCCCCTCTGGCCCTGGGGGTGGTAGCAGGCAGTTCCACAGAGCGCCCCCTCTGCACAGCAACTTGTATTCCAGTAAACAGCTAAGAAAGATAAAGGCTTCAAAGAGGCCTGGCTCATCTTCACACCCGCTAGGAACGTGCCCCCCATCCAAGTGCCTGGACATTCCCAGGAGACCAGACACCACCCGCCTTGCTCTATTGCCCAGGACCGCACGTGAGGCACAAGTCAGAGCTGCTTTTGTGCAGGTTCCAGGCTGAACCTTGAGGCCCTGGTCCCTTTTTTGTGTGGCCTGAAGCAAAGTGAAACCAGAAAGCTGGGCGGCTGGTCCTGGGAAACAAAAGAGGTCACTATTGAAAGAAGCTTGCCTCTCAATGACTTTAATAGCTTTCAAGGGGCTTGTCCCTCTCATTTGTCTTTGTCCTACTCCCTTGAGGGGATAAATGCTGTGATTCTTTTCCTTACAATGTCAAACCCTTGATTGCGCAGTCCCCTTTTGATCAGTCACACTTGGTACATGCTGAACTTTCTCCTCTGCCCTCGAAGTTCCCAGTTGCCAAACTAGTGTAGTACAGGGCATGCAGTTTTTTTGTGCGTTAAAATGTTGGACAATCACATGTCTATTTCTAGGTGTACTTTGGGGGTCCGTTCCCCCTGAACTCTTTTATCAGCTGTCTCCTTCCAGTCAGAAACTTCACATTCAAAGTCAGATTTCTAATTTGAAGGAAGTTGTTTTGATTTAAGACTTTGATTCACCAAGGAAGAGAGATCAGTAGAACAGGGGAAAGGGACCAGAGGGAGGGAGGAGAGGGGGGAAAGAGGAAATAGTGGGGAATGATATTGGTCAAACTATATTGTTATATTGTATGCATGTATAAATATGTAACAACAAATTCTGCCATCATATACAACTATATGCAACAATAAAAATGTGAAAAAACTAAAAAAGACTGATTCATATACAACCACAAAAGTAGTTGAGGAAAGGTGAAAGAATATTGTTATTCTTGAAAAGTTTTCTTTGTCCTGCACTACTCCATCAAATCTTGCTCTACTTAGCTTGTAGATACCAGGTTGAAGCTTCCTCACCTAGAAGCACTTCTAATTCATTTAATAATCTTAGGACCATATTGGAAGACAAACCACTGTGGGCCCTCACCATGATCGCTCACCAAGTAGGTTTACTGAGGAAAACCTATTATTGAGAGCACAAAGAGAAAACAGAGAAAGGGTACAATTGTCCTACCTAAAGATAGGCAAATGAGATATTTTGCTGCAACTTTTTTCTGTCTTTCTTGATCATTTGCATAATTGCAACATTCTTTTGATTCACTTTGCCAGTAGAGAATTGGCACCTAGCCCTGCAAATTGCTTTTATAAAAATTTGGAAGTCAAAAGTAAAGCATGTTGCTCCGATTAACCTAAAACTCAACTCAATTTGCTCTGGGACTAAACAAGAACTTTCTAAAGAAAAATAAAATCAATGTCTATTACTTTAGGATCTGATCCCTAAAAAAAGAAAGAAATGAAATGAAATGAAATGGTTTACTCTCCTTCTTGGAACTGAGAGAACTGAAGCCTCAACAATCTCATTCAAGGTCATTGCCTGTGTTGTTCTCTTCTCTGGCAATAACTGCAAATTAGACCAGCAAGAGGAGAGATGGTAAAAGATGACGGAATAAAACTTCATTATTGTTACCCAGACAGCCCCTGCCCACCAGCTGGAGGTCAGGAGAGTGCAAAGAAGCAAAACTCACCTCCACCAGGGAAAGGAAGGAGCTGGTGGAGGGAGCTTCCTCCTGATCAAGAAGTGTGTACATTGGCCGAGGAACAGGAGCTCTGTTGTGTGTTAGCGATTGCTCAATTTGTTTACATGGTTACTCACTTAGGCTGCTGCTCTTTGTTCTTCAGTGAAGACAGATGATCCAGCAGGGCGAATCCTTGTTTCTTTCTTATGAGCTCATCTGCTCCTGCCGTCTGCGCCACACCTGTAATTATAATTATGGCCCACTGCTTAGGATGCTGCAATCCTTTCTCCTGAAACCAATTGTGAGTTCACAAACCAAGTTAGTTTGCAAAGACAGAATGCCTGAATTGATAGAATAAGCTTCATTAATCCCTTTCATTGGCTTTTTGGCTCCAGTTAACGATCAATTAAGATGCAGGTGGTTAGCATTTTTCAGTAGCATGGAGGCATCCTTGCGTTTTCAAAGGGCCTGTGACGTTAGGAACTGGGACAGTCTGGACAAGCATAATGAGGCAAGGCTTTCTGAAAGACAATTGATAACAAGATAAAGGAATTACGAACGTTGTACTTCAGGTATTATAGAGAAGGAAAGAGAATCCATGTGGAATCACTGGAAATAAACTGAGATGGTTTATTTTATGGTCTTAGTGAATCATTAAGTTGACTTCATTTTGAGCACAACCTTCTTATGACAACGTTTTGCAAATTCACTGTCATTTACATGAAAGATATTTATCAGAACTTTTTGTTGTAATTATACTGAAACTTAGGGATATGCAGACTTTGTTTCAAAGTAACTGAATTTCTTTTTTTTTTTTTGAAGAGGCATTGTTTCTCTTTGATATAATGTTCACTTTTAGATACATGACAAGAAAAGGAATTTGTGCTACTGGGTTTATGTATAGTTTGTGTTATAACCTCTTTATTGTTTTTTCAGCCTCAAAATAGGAGGAGTGAGTTTTTAAATCCACATAAAACAGATAAGAAACCCCCACACACACATCCAAAAGTTTCATTTCTAAAATCTGAATCCAAATAGGATAGCCTTCAATTGGTCTATTGTATTTGAGACAAAGGATTTAGTCAACTGCAGTGGCATTTCAACTTTTCGTCCTACTACAAAATACTGTTTGTACCATGAGATTTTTCTCTGGTGTATCAAATAAAGTACAACTTAGAAAAACAAAATTGAAACAAAGAAGTTTGAGGAAACTTTTAGTTTTTCGGTCTTAGATACTAGAGTTATACGCAGTGATTTTATTTTTCTTTACAAAGTCCCCCTTTATGTTCAACAATGAATTTGGTTGGATTTTAGGCTAATTAGAGCAACATGTCTTACTTCTTCCAGATTTTTATAGTAGCACTTTACAGTGGCTGGAGTGGTGGCTCAGCAGTAGAGTGCTTGCCTGACATGCACAAGGACCTGAGTTCAAACCACAAACACAACTAAGTGTTGGAAAAACCTAAAACCAGATGAAAAATAAATAAAATTGATTCTTTTTTGAAAAAATGCACTTTACAGGGATTTTTGAAAACAAATAATAAATATAATTAAAACAATAATCAGTTCAATTTATCAACAGGCACATAAATGAAAAAGGCTCTGAATAGAAGGGGTGTATTTCACAAAATATATATTCATCAAAGAAGTAGCCTTTAAGCAGGCCTACAAGCCCTGGGGAAGAATCCCAGAATTTTACAATTAATCATCAACATTGTTTCAGTGGTAGTCAAAGTGCATTCAGTGGACAAGCACCACTGGTATCCCTCTGGAACTTGACTGCGATGCACATTCTCAGTCCACACTGATGAGCTCCTTGTTCAGAAACACACAGTTGCAATCACTAATAAGACCTTTACGTGATTCTGTTGCCCACTCAAGTTCAAGAACTGTTGGCTCAGATCCAGGCTGTTACCCTGCAGGTGTGCTTTCCACAAATTGTTCTCTACAAATTGTTTCCAAAATGCCTTTTTAAAATAGTTAATTACGCCACCCACTTTCTTAAAGCCCTTTTGAAGTTCCCCCTTGCTGTTGTGTCAGGACATTCGTGGTATTCAAGGCTCCTCACCCACTGATCCCTGATTAAGTCTGCAGTTCCATCTCTCACCGCTTCCCATGATCATTCCATCCCCTGCCCACCAGCCCATTTGCACACACAAGGGCATGCACTCACAACACCCACAAAGCTCTAGCCATTCTGAGCTCCTTCAAGTTCTGCAGGTGTACAAGTCTCCTTCTCATCCCTGGGATCTGTGTTGTCCCCTCCTCCTCCTGAAGTACCCTCTACCTTTCTTTCCTATCCACTCTCTCCCACCTCTCTTTATCTGGGTATCTTATTTCCTCCTTTTAGGACTCATGTCCTTTCTCACTCATCTCCTTCAGAAGCTTTGCCTAAACTCCCACACCCATGCCTTGCTTGGCCAGACTCCTATTCTAGGTGTTGACACTGAATATTCTGCACGTGTCCATTGCTACCCTCACCACCCAGAATCTCAATTAGTATTACATGTTTTTTTCCCTCCAACTAAAGTATAAGCATCTAGATTGGAGACACTGCCTCTTATAGTCTTGAGATGCCAATGTCTAGCACAGGCTTTGTTTATCATAAGCATTTAATAAGTCCTTGCTGAATGAACAAATCAATGAGTCCCTTGGTGCTACATCTACATATGAAGAACTGAGTCGAGAGGGGGAAAGTGGCCTCACAAATCTACTTTATGGAAATCAACACCTGGTCCCCTGTTGTTCAATCCAGTGTTCTTGTTATTAAGTCACAATGGTTTTCAGACCAGAGGAAAAATTTACCCAACCTATTCTGTTTGCCAACTGTTTTACTCAGAAAGCCACGACTAGGTAGTTCCTTGGATTTAACTTACAACAAATTTACCAACCTGATTCTGATTTTGTGATAAAATATCTTAAGAAAGGGGGTGAGTTTGGCTGGGCATAGTGGCACATGCCTGTAAACCCAGTGGCTCTGGAGGCTGACACAGGAGGATCACATATTCAAAGCCAGCCTCAGCAACTTAGTGAGGCCCGAAGCAACTTCATGTGATCCTGTATCAAAATAAAAAATAAGAAAAACAGCTGGGGATGTGGCTCAGTGGGTACAAAATAACAGGGGATGAGTCTGTAAAGGACAGAGTGACAAACTACATGGTATACTACCTCCCACATCCTCAACACATGTGACCCATCTATTGGACCATGGTACAAGTTTCCTCAGATCTTAACTAAATGTTACTGTATGATGGGCCTGAAGGATCTATTGAGGTAACTAAGCAAGTGTCCTGAAATGGAGGTCACTTCACGTAGTGGGTAAGAATGTGGACTCGGGTCTCCGACTAAAGGTTCAACTCTAACCCCTCGCTCCATGCTGTGATAATGGAAGCCTCAGTTCCCCCAACTACAAAACACAGGAAAAGTGCTTCTTAGCTCATGACATTGCTGGGAACTAAAGACAGGTAATCTATTAAAAACACTTAGTTAGCACAATAACATAAAGTAGTTAATAAATATGAGCACAAGTAAACCTGATAAGATACTGAGTAAGTTAGAGATCAGTTTTAGCAGGGGCCAGGCATATAAAAAGTCAAAATGCAAATTAATATCTTTTTTAGGCTAATATCTTACCAAAAGGCATTGTTTTGTGTGTTATCGTTAGTTTTATCTAGCAACAGAGATATTCTGATACAGTTTATATCAAAAATTTCAACATTAATATAGTGACACATTAACATAAGTTATAAGTTAAGGCCAAAACTTTGGGACATTTTAAATTTTCCTTGTTTCTCTTTTCCTTTGCAAATGTTAAGTATAAGTACTCTGTTATCATCATGGATTTAAAACACCTACAGGATATTATAGTGGAAAGTGCTATGCATAGGTTTCAGTGTGAGAGACAATGACAGACATTTCCAAATCAGATTCAAACTCTTCCTGCTTATTTAATTTGTAGTCAATTCTTAGTCCTCACTCTTTAGAATGATTCAAGCATTAAGTCTCCCTTGAATTCAATGGGAGTACTATGTATACCCGGACTTCACCAGGCAGAATGAAGAGAGTCTACAATGAAGAATGGAGTTGAATTTTCAATTGTCCTTAGACGATTACATTAGCAATGTTATAAAAAGAAAGTATTCAATGAACTAGGCCTATAAGTATAGAGCTCAATTGGCCCTTTTATACAGAGGTCCTTGCTAGATATGGCACTGGTTGTTGGGTTTTTTTGTTTGTTTGTTTGTTTGTTTTTCTTAATTCTCCAATGACTTCTAAAAGATAGATTGTACTCTTCTCAGGAAAGGTCCGGAAATCCTCTGGTTTCATTAAGATGTTAATGTGTCAAAGGAGACATGATCAGTGAGTAATTAAAATGAATCCAAACCTCTTTCAAATAATGAGCAGATGGCCAATTTGATTATGAAATTACATTTTGTTGACTTCATACTTAATGTGATTCTAGGGCTTAGACAGAAATCAGTTAAACATATTCTCTTTATTGAGTTCCCATCTTCAATTTAAAAAAAACACTGCTTCCAACAATTTATGGGTGGGAGATGTTATTTCGTCTCTCTCTGCCTCAGTTTCCTGATTCATAGAATGGAGGTCTGTGACATTGTACTTTTTACCTAGGGTCTGTAGACTAAATGAAATCATCTCTGTGAAGGTGGGAGCATAGTTACCTGATGCACAGGGCTCTGTAAATATTAGCTAATGTAATCCAAAACCAGAGTACCAAATCTTTCATTGGAGGATATGATGTTTGGGAGAATCTGATTATTCCCGTTCCATCATATGTCTGTGTCTTAATAGTAGAGAAAAGAGAAAACATGGACACACACACACATTTACCTATCGACGGTAAGACTCCAGTAAGGGCTAGGGGTGTAGCTCAGTGGTAGAGCCCACCCTGGGTTCTATCCCTAGCACCACAAAAATAAATAAATAAATAAATAAATAAATCCCTATGGCAGCTCAAAAGCTCAAAGCAAGAGGCTGCCCCGTGACGGGTATGTGCCTGTAAACTTCTCATCCAGGAAGTTCCTTGTCACATTCTGGAGACAAATACATCTGAACTCAGCTGAGATGGGGCAACTACTAGTACTCTGTGAAACATTCTCTTCCCTGGAGAAGAGAATACTGAAATTGTTTGTGTTTTTTCTCTTCTATCACTCACCTGCTCTAAAGAACACGGTGTGGTCCTCTGTCTTCACTCATTCCTTAATTTTTACTTCTGGGACTTCGCTTCTTTAATGTATGCCCCACCCTACCAGCCATATTCCAAACCTGTGCTCCTGCTCTTCTCCCACCCAGCTTTCAAAGTTTCTCCTTCCTGTTACTCTTGTTTTACCTTTCTCATGCTACCACCTTAGTATTACCCACTTCTAAGTACCAATAGCTATAATATTTTGTGCTTTTTTTCACATTGCACTGATTTAGACAGTTAAATTGTCATCTGCACAGGACTCTGAGTTGATGAGTGATGGAGGGATGAGCTCCTGGAGGAGCAGAGGGCTTCACAGAGGACTAGTTAGAACAAAAAAATGAACATAAAGGTGAGATTATCAAAATCTCTAAATAGTAAAGGATAACAACAGATTCAAAATAGACTTGTTCATTCTGCCCTGGAATTTGAGAATTAATAAGTCCTCTTGGTGCCTTAAGGGGGTAGTCCTAATAAAACTAAAAGAGGCATAACATTGTAAACTTACGCAACAAATTTCCCTGCAGGGTTTTACTGACTGGAAATGAAAATCATTTAAGAAGGAATTGGATATGCTCTGACTGGTGGATCATATTAAATTATTCTTCTGTGACCAACCTACATGCTATTCTCAGGGTCAAGTTATAAATTACTTTTCCTACAGAGTCATGTTATCAACTCTGGGAATACAGGGAGCCCTGAATTTTTCATTTCATGCATTTCTCTGGAAATGTAAATATTTTGAGTCCAGAGTAGTAGACAGTGAAAATGTTACTGCAGATAGCATAGTGGAAGGTTAGAGGCTAAAGGCTAAGTTGTGTCATCTAAGTTATTGTCATTACTCCTTTGTTGAAGTCAGTCCACCTGTCTCTGCATGCCAGGATGCAACCCATTTCACCCTCTGCTTCCCAAAGTCATGACTGAAGTGATATTTGGCCCCATTCTCTCTCAAAAAAAAGTCTTTATTCTGTAGTACAGGGATGAATGCAAAATGACAGTGCACATCAATGTAACAAATTTGTGGCACAGCCCCTGATGTGCCAGCAAACATAAAGTGACAGCAGTTCCACAGTTGACATACTCAGATGTAAATATGTCTCCATGCATGGTTTGTGGAAAATTTTTTCCTCTTATATACATATATATTTGAACATGCCAGGTTAGAGGAGGAAGGCACAGTGCTTCTTAGTTTTTAATCATAACTTTTAAAATCAGCATTTCTTCCATATAGGTTCAAAGAAAAGCATGTGGGCCTGCATTTAGGAAGTTAGATGAACCCCTGATCTTTCACTTCTTTTTTTCCTCCTCCATTCTCAGTTAAACTGGACAAATATGTTCATGAATGCACAAAAAGGCAGAATCAGGACCAGACTTGTAAAACTATTTGCCATTTTAAGTGGCATGTTGTGGCATGTTCGCTTATTAGATGTCATAAATTTCCTAGGGTCAAATATAATTTTCCCCCTTTGAGGGTTTTGAGTTTGACATGTATTTTTTCAATTATAGTATCTTATTTTATGTTCGGTTTTTTTTCCCCACATAATGGATTTACTATGATTTGAGGAGTTTCTGGGGTTGGGGTAGTGGAGAAGTAGTTGATTTGGTAAATGCAGAAAAAAATAGAAACATTTAAAATTTCTTTATAAAGGGTAAAACGGACATGGTAAGTAACTGCAAGCTAGACCCAAGCCCATGAGAAAGGTGATCAACCTTATGTTTTAGACCCAGCAAAGGCATAGTAACACATAACCTAGGGCAATCATAGATTTGTATTGGGAAGGAGAGGGGAGGGGGGAAAGGGGGAGAGGAAAGGTTGGGTAAATAGGGTAGGATCTAGGGGGTAAATCTAATTTAAGAATATATACATATCATATTGTTACTTTGGATACATTTTTGATTATATAATAACTGAATTTCTTAATTAAAAAAAAAGTAACTGCAAGCTTTATTGGATGTATTTAGTAGCTTTTCTCCAAAGAGTATAAGATAAAGTGGTGACTATATTTATTTGAAAGAAACAAATTTGTGAGTTAGATATTTCATTTCAGAGTTGTAGAACTAGATGTACTTTCTTTCTTTTTTTTCTTCTATGTATTTCACCAAGACTACTATATGAAGATTCCAAGAAAATTGCAAAATATAACAAGAAAAAAACCATGATTTGTAACTTGTGCCCGGGAAAAAGAATTGTCCCTCCCCCTCAGCAAAATGCAATTCCTTCAAGTGAAACAGGAGGCATGCCATGGTCAGCAGATGGGGACTGTATCTGTCAAGAGAACAGGCTTAGCAGGGCAGTATCCACTCAAGCTTCCACACGAAGGTCTGTACAACAGTGTCAACCCACCCCCAGACATGTTAAGGCTCCAGAGAGCAAACCCAACCATTTGAACTCAGGAGTAGCGTATTCAGCACTCCTCTGCTACACCTTATAAATCCAATCAAGTTGTAGGAGTTTCTGTACTTGAGTAAAAAGTAGAGTTAAAAAAAATGGTTATTTTAAGAATAGCTGTGATTTTGGGAGATGTTCCAAAAGTCTTGTCAGAGCCTAAATTCTGAATTTAAACATTTATTTTCCAAGTACCTGGAGGTGTGGAGCCAACAGAAAGCATCCTCAGAAAACAGGATGAAGTTCATCACTCCTGTAACTACTCAACATCCAGCCCACTAAGGAGTTCAGACAGTTTCACCTTGACATTTGTGGGACCCCAGAGCAACTTTGGCAACAGCACAAGAAGCTTTTGTTTGCATCATATCTGAGGTCCCACAACTCACCCCAAGGATTATTTCCCTTCTAATCCTCTTCTCCAAACTATTGCTGTGTTGACTTCGGTTACCTTCAGTTGTCATTGAGGCTGCCTTCCCAACAAGTCTCACCAATTCCTTGACCCAGGCAAATCTGGGGATCTGTTCTGAGTGCCACATTTCTTTCTGCTTCAAGCTTGCATTGTGTTCGGGCTGCCCCTAAGGAGAAATGAAACAAGCTTCCTAAGCATGAGAAGAGCTAGATCTTACCTGTTCTGTTCAGGTGTTCTTTTTAGGTTTCCAAGATGACAGCTAGTGATTCCAATAAATTACACACAAAACTAAAACCAAGCCAAGCCAATCAAACAAAAATAAGAACAAAAAAAAACCCAGATTCATTCCATAGCATCAAAAGCAGCTTTTCTACCAATATGTTTTAATGGGATCTTCTTATGGCAACCCTTTGAAGACTGAAACATCACAGAAACAGAAACATCACAAAGGATGGGAATTTCAGGTTCTTTTCTTTTTAAGAGAGAGAGGGATAATGAGAATTGTGGTCCCCAGTTCAGTTTCTGCAGATAGCCTTGTCTGCAAGTTTTATATCCATCTTCTTATTACAAAATTACACAAGAAATAAATTCATCCCACAGCATCAAAAGCAGCTAGCCATACTTTCAAGGCTGTTCCATTTCTATCATATCAATAGATGCATTTGAAACTCAGTAACCTGCCAAGATTGAGAACAACTCGTTCTCAAATAATCTTATCTATTGTAACACATCATTAAATTGAATGCATTCTGTCATTTATCTTTGTTTTGGTTTTAAATTCCTTCTCAACGCCCACCCTTGAGAACAAATAAACTGGAATGTTTAGCACTATTGAATTTAAGAACATATTTGTGGTGAACTTTACATGCTATGAAGCATGTTCTTTGAGAATTCTCAATCCACATACTGCACAAGCCCTCTGAACTCAATGGGTCTTAACCTTGTACGGTTTCTTACAATGCTTCCATTGACAACCAAAGATGTCAACCACCAAAGTGAATATGGTGGTGAGGTCATTGCTGATACAGTTCCACTATCACATGCTCAGGAGGAAAAAAGAAACAAAGTCAAAGTTGCAACATCCTTGTGGACAAAGCATTGCAGCAGTGATTACAGCAGGAAAAGCACTTAGATGGCAGCTTTTGATCAGCAAAAGACAGAGAAAACTATGCTAACTACACTAGTACCCAGCAAAGACTGGGTACAGCAATACTGTGGCTGGAAAAGAGAGTGTAGCTCTTGTGTCAGACAGAAATGAGAAGAAATGAGACTGAAGACAGAGGCAGGACTGATGATCATCCGAGAAGAACTAAAGCCAAGGAAGGAAGCTTTAGATTCTACCGTGTGACCTGATAGAGGAATAAAAAGCAATTATTTTAAATTCATTCTACAGTGCACACAGTTTAACTCAGGACATTCTCATCTTCATAGTAATAAGGTATCAGTCAAACTCACAGCCCTTGAAAGTTTCCCTAATGAAGGAACAGGACCTCCATACTAAGCATCCTCCCTAAAATGGGTATTGGTCTTAGGGAGTTTCATCTCTGAATACAAGAATTTCTTATTTGAACCCTTAACTTCCTGAGCATAAGGTGGAGCAGTCTGTAGTAATTTGACCAGAAGTTGTCAGAATATGCTAAAAGTTATAAGAAGTGGAACTTTCAGAGGTTCCAGTGAAAACAGCACCAAAAGAAGGAAACTCCCAGGAACATAAAGTATTCAGGGACCTGGGCTCTTCTTGACTCTGCCAAGGACAGTCATCACAGTGACCCCCAAGCTGCATAAGAAACCCACAGATTTTAACATTCACTCGTGGGACTGGAGTGGTGGCTTGGTGGTTGTGGTGCTTGCCTGGCATGCATGAGGATGCAAGTTCAAACCCCAACACCAAGTACACAATGAAGTGTTGGAGCAATGAAAACCACACGAAAAACTAAATAAAATTTATTCTCTCTGTCTCTCACTGTCCCTCTCTCTCTCTCAAAAAAAAAATCATTCTCTCAGCTAATATGTATTAATTGGACATTCATAGTACCATAATAAAGAACAGTCATTGCTCTGTAGTTGTGAATTTTTAGCTGCAGAGACATAAAAGCAGGCAGACACTTGTAGCATCGATTAGAGCAATAACTAACATAGGTGTCACAGGACACAGAAAATGGACACCCCCTTAGTAAAGTTTCCCTGAAGGACTTGAGCCCTAAACTAGTACTGAACAATAAGTCTGAGTTAGTGAGGCAAAGGAGGGAGAAGGCACTCTAGACAGTAGAACACCTGTACGGAGGGATGGAAGGAAGAGACACAGCAACTTGGGGAGATTGTTGGTGGGAGTGTGGCAAGGGAAATGAAGCTGAAGAAGCTGAAGATGTGTCTCAGCAGTAGAGTGTTTGTGAGGCCCCGGGTTCAATCTCCAACAATGCAAAAAAAAAAAAAAAAAGGTGAATAAAGTGAAAAAATAAATAAGTAAAAATAAGAATGGCTAAGGAAGAAGTTCAGCGGTAGAGTCCCCATAGGTTCAATCTCCAATCTCTCTCTCTCTCTCTCTCTCTCTCTCTCTCTCTCTGACACACCACACACACACACACACACACACACACACATACACAGTGAGAAATGAACACAGGCAGGAGTGATGGTCATTATAGAAGAGTTAAATAAATAGATACATCATAAATTCATGATCAGAGAGACTCAATGGTACAAAGATGTCAACTATTTCCAAATTAATATGTGGAATCAAAATTCAAACTAGTTTTTGTTGTTATTTGTTTTGGAACTTGATAAGTAGCTTCTGAAATTTAAATGGGAAGGTAAATGATCAAGAGCAGTTGAAGCTCAACTGAAGAGGACACAGGCAGAAGACTCAGCATACATGTTAGGACTTATTAAGCCACAGAACTCCACACCATAGTATTCGCAGGGGCGCACATTAGGCTGGCAGTGCTAATGAAATTACACTTATGCAGTGGCTCTCAACAGAACTTGCTCCCTCTCTTCACTCCTTCAGGTCACATCTCAGAGGCCATCTCCCAGTGCGGAGGCTGATGACAGGAGTAATGTTTGCTCCCCCAGCCACGGGTGCCTTCTCGCTCTTGGTTTCTCCATAGCAACTGAGCACTGTTTGACATATTATATACAGTATTTTACTGGTGTATATCTGTAGTGTAAACTGCACAAAGGAAGGGATTTCCTTTGTTCTCTGCTGTATCAGGGTATGGAACAGGACCTGTTATATGGGAGGTGTTTGGTGTTTTAAAGCAAATGGATACAAGGGTTCACAATACTTCGAAATAGACCACATACATGAATAAGGACAGTTAACATGACAAAGCAGGTGTTCCAAGTTGGTGGGGAAGGGATAAAATATTCAATAAAGACATCTTTTCCTTTATGCCACTTCTCTTGTTCCTAATTTTGCCAGTTGCTGAAATAGCAGAACTTCCACAAATCAGAAGTTTAAAACTCTATCACCCTTAAGACTATTCCCTTAGTATCCAAATGGATTAAAGACTTAGAAGTAAAAGTAAAAGGGCTGGAGCGGTGGCTCAGCGGTATCGGCGCTTCCCTGGCAAGCACAAGGACCAGGGTTCAAACTCCAGCACCACTTACACAACTAAGTGTTAGAGCAACTAAGGCCATGTGAAAAACTAAATAAAGTTGTTTCTCTCTTTCTCTGTCTCTCTCACTGTCCCTCTCTCTTTAAAAAAAAGAAGTAAAAGTAAAAACTTAAAAATAACATAATTTTCAAAAAACTCACAGATAAGGAAGCATTTCTTTAAACAAGACAGGAAAGTACAAGTTACAAAGGAAAGGTGGATAATTTAGACTACATTAAAATGAAGAGTGTCAACTCAGGGTTGGGGATGTGCTCAGCAGTATGGTGCTTGTCAAGCACACATGAGACCCAGGATTTGGTCCCCAGCACACACAGCACCCCAAAAGTGTCAATCTATAATACGTACCACACACGAAAAGGGGTAAATAGAAGTCACAAACTAGCAAAAGGGTATTTTACAAATACACAACCAAGGATTAGAGTCCAGAATATATAAAGAAAACCTTTAAATCAAAAGAAAAAATGAATAATATAGTAGGAACATGGACAAAAAAAAAACCCATTAGCAACCTTATTAGAAATCAAAGACTTAACAAATTAAAACCACAATGAAATGCTTTTTTTTTTAACTTTGCAGTTTGGCCTAATTTTTAAAAGTTGGAAAATATCAAGTCTTGGCAGAGTTGAGCCACAGAGCTCTCATCTGTTTCTTGTGGGTAGGTAATTGTACAACTGCTCTGGAAAAAATACCCCGTGGCTCAGAAGCTTCTTTTTAGGTGTACATCCTAGAGAAGCTGCTGCCGCCCACGTGCGTCTGGAGACATGCAAGAAAAGTTTGGAGGAGTTTTCCCCACAACAATAAAATCCTGGAAACAACTCAAATGCACATTAATCACGGAATGGATAAAAGGGTTTCAGTAGTTGTACAATAGAGGACTGTAATTTCAGTGCAAAGGGATGGCCCACACTGCACATGACCACATGGGTGGAAACACAAGTCTGAGGGGAAAAGCAAATCACAAACAGGAACACATGAATCAATTTATACAGTATAAATCCAGGCAAGTCTAAACTATCATTTCTTTAGAGCTGTAGCAAAGAGATCAAGAAAAGCAATGAACTGTTAAAAGAAAAATAATGAAGGAACACGACAGTTAGTATAATTGTTTCCTGTGCCTGAGGGAAGTTATATGGCCATAAAGATAACGTTCATATATATATTTTGCCAAGGGCCAACCTTCTTTTTGTTTGGGATTTTTTTTGAAGAAAATATCTTAAATTCTCCCTTGGCAAAGTTCCTTTCCATGAAATAAACAAAGAAATAAACAACAGCAGCAGCAAAAAGAATCTTTAAAAGATGTGATTCAGTTTCTTAGTCTCTTTTAAAGGTATCTTCCCCATTCTTCATGACAAACTTTCCAACCTGGTCAAGAATCATATTGTTCCCTCCAAGTGGGGGGCCCAATGAACTCATGGTGGTAGTGTTCTGAGTCTAAAATGACTTCTCTTCTCATCAAAGTTGAAATTGTGTAACAGTTGTCTATAAAGGAAATTGATGTGATCATGTCTCGCTAGCAGGAAATTAAGCAGATAAGTGGTCAGACCATTACACTCAAGCCTTAATGGGCCTCCAGCTCAGTACCTGTCTCCAGGTCCCGACTCTCCCTTACACTCTAATGACTCAATTTTGTCTTAGGGCCATTTTAATATGCTCATCAAATTATTTTAATATTTTCAAATATTTAAAATATTAAAATAATTATTAAAACACTTTAGCAAGGAAATAAAAATTCTACAAAACTTGGAATATGACTATCCAAACTTCTGCAGGCTAAAAGTTGCTCAATAATAAGAGAAAGGAGCTTGCAAATAGCAGCAACCAAAAACACTTAAAAATAAATATTAGAAATAATAAATCTATGACCATTGAACAAATTTACAGTCACCAATTCTTGTAGAAGGCATGTTTTCTCCCTTTCTTTATTTGAAAAGGAAAATTTCAGTTAATAAAAGGATTAAAATCATCACTGAAGCAGTAAAACCAGGGGAGCATAATTTTGTCAGTAAGTTATATAATGTTGCACTGGATGGTTTATATTGTATGGATGTTAATGCAAACATAAATCATGATCATATTCTACTATTCCATCCCTCAGATAAAAAAAAATTCTACCTTTGCATACACTTACCTTTTGGGGATTTAAAACTCTTATTTTGGAATGGATGTACACAGGAGATTTTCAAAGGTCTTTGGTATACAGTATTGCATAAAGAAGCAAACTCCAAATAAGTTGCAATCAACTTCTCTTTGCAAGTCTGATTGTGAGGACTTGAATAAGTAGTTTACTTTTCTAGGTCTCAGTTTCCTCCTCTATCTTCTCTCTTATGATTACTTCTATTCCAATATTCTATATCAAATTTCATATTCTGACTTTACCCTCAATGAGAAACCATACTATTTAAACATGCAGCACAACTCTTTGAAGTAGGGATTGCAGTACTAGGGAACATTAGATGTATTACCCTGGCTCCACTAACTTTTTATATATCCCAATGTCTTGCATCTTGTATTTAGTAGGTCCTCCACACTCTTAAATAAATTAGTTAATAGCTTTAGTTCAGTAGAAATATCAGTGCTTGTAATTTGGCCAATTTTTTTGATTTTTATGTCATCAAACTATTATAGCAAATTCTGTATGTGAGTTTTAAATTCTCTGATTTTTCTTGGGGAATTTTTTTTAACCCTTTACCTTCTGTCTGGCCAATCCATAGACTAGCGCTCTGAAGAACTGGAATTTTGAAATAGTTGAAAGAAACTGATAGGAGAACAAGCATTTATTTTCCACATTAGCATGTATTGACTAACTGACATGCCTTCTACCCACTCAAGAAACAATCTTGAGTATGTTAATTCCCCACTGTGGATCTCTTGGTTCTTTGAAAAGTGGGAATAACAACATTGTGCTGTTTTGAGGAGGAAACAGCTTACATAACCATAAAGATCATTAGTGAACCTGTAGAAGGCTGCTCTGCTATCAGTGCGAGATGTTTACTTTGTTGCTTCTTTGAGGGAAAACTTCTGGAAATTAAAGAGTACTCACTGAAGAAGGACAAGTTTTATTTTTTATTTTTTTTTCCTTCCACAGTTGCCATTTGGGGGTGTTTGTTATGCTTTTCTTTCATTTCTGATTTTCTTAAGGAGTTTTGGAAGTGAGATCCTTATCTTACAACATGTCTGGTGGATAGAATATCTTTTAAGTTCAACAGCTTTTCACTAACCATCAAATGAAATAATAAGGAGGGGAGTAACTTGAAAGTTGAGAGACACGGTCTTTGTGCAAAAAATAGGACTGAATTATTATCATTATGTTAGTCTGTTGAGAGATTATTTTTGGAGAATTACTGCTTACTCTGAATGCATATTTTTCAAAGGTATTAATTGCAAAGATACAAAAATATTTCATCAAAAAATATCTTACCATTGTAAATATGTTATCTAGGTTTGATAAGAATAAATCACAAAATTAGAATGCTTCCTTTCCCTCCAGGTTTGATTGACCATGGCAATTAATCTTAACATCTGTTAAGGTCACTTGCTTTATGAAATAATAAATTATCAAATAGCAGGGTCATAAAAAAGTGATGATTGCCTGTACATTGTGCACCATATGGCCCAATTCAATACTAATATAGAAAACCCACACGTTTGGTAAACAGCAGGCATAATATGGCTATGTTAACAAGAGCGGATTTCTATCAAGTAGTAAAAGTACAGAGTCATATAATGATAAATTTTGGCCCTACAAAGATGAGGCTAATATCATTAGCCATTTATTGCAAAGGAACTAAATCTTTTCAAATTAAACTCATGATGGATTTTAATCACTTGGCTAATGTTGGTAAATGATTATGCCTAAAACCATTACGATAATGATCACTATTAGCAAGAGTCTGTTTTACAATGTTTCTAATGCTTAAAATTAATCCAGAAATCGAGAGCCATTAAATCATTTCACCTGCAGCAGAATTTTAAAAGATGCACATATTTCATGTAACTGCAATTTAAAAACAAAAGCAAAGAGCCAGTAGAAAAATACATTAAGATGATCAAGGTATTTACTACAGCGCCACCAAGTGATCAATCTCAAAATTCCATGCATAATCCAAAGGGCAAATAAATGAAGCAAAAGAGTTATGTACAGATAGAGACCACAACAAGAACCTCTGATGGATGCTGGTTATTGACCTAAAGTAATCTCAAGACTCTTAAGAGGTCAGCTTATAACTCTCTCGAATCACAACATTTATGTGGGAAACCTCAGGATCATCAGTGGGTGGCCAGAGAGCTTGCAAATTACAAAAATTGGAACCACAGATGAAGATAAGATCATTTAAACGGTGGCTATATTTTCATATGTAATAAAAACTTACGCTTAAGTGATAAAAAAGAGTTGGCCATCATGCACAACAATTATAGCATAATAACTTTTGGGGTGAATACTAGGAATTGAACCAAGGGGTGCCTTAACCACTGAACCGCATCCCCAGCCCTTTTTATTTTTTATTTTGACACAGGATCTCACTAAGTTGTTTAAAACCTCAGTAAGTTGCTGAGGCTGGCCTTGAAGTTGCAATCCCCCTGCCTCAGACTTCTGAGTCACTGGGATTACAGGTGTTTGCCACCATGCCTGGATAGCATAAAACATTTTTAATTGTCATATTTAAAGTCTGCAAAGTGTTGAAATCATACTACATGATTTCTCAAGTTTCTTCCCAGGCCAGAAATCCTGTGACTAGAATCATTTCAAATCATGTGGCTCAACAAATTTTATGCAACAGCATGTACAGAAATGCTTGTCCATGTTGAAATTTTACTCTAATAATCTAATTGATAAAATATCTAAATTGAAGTGAAATACTAAGAGATGTTAAAGAAAAACAGGAAAAACTAGAAAATCTCATAAATCTAGAAAAAATACTTGTAAATAGTCATTATCCATCATGTTTGTTTGTTTGTTTGTTTATCAAGTGTATCTTGTATTACAACTATGTGCTAGGCAAAATGCTGAGTTCTGGGGACACCAAAATACCATATTCTCCAAGATGGGAAAGTAGCATGAATAGAAAGAGCTCTGGACCAACCATGTGAGTCTAAAGAAGACATGAAATGGAACAGGATAAGTACTTTGGCTGATTTCCAAGGAGTATATAGATTCATTTCAGTCTATAGGGCTAAAGAAATTGACCCCACCCTTATGAGATGTCCCTGGAAATTCTCTTTTCATTCATAAGGCCAAGTACCACCAAACTGAAAACCAGCCAACCAACAAAAATGACTAAGGGGATGATGTGTATGAGTGACTAATGGTAGACATTTAAGAGGTGCTAAATTTAAACCATTTGACTACAGGGACAAAGCAAACCTTGTCTAAAAATAGAAACAGACAAAGGCGTTTTCCCGTATATAAAGAGGTAATCATGAGAATGGGAGGGAACGGTAAGATGGAGTAAGGTAGAGGAAAATTTAGATAATATCAGAAACAAAAGCTTCCTGACAGAGAACTCATTAGGTTAGCCCAGTCCTTAGCAGGAAGCCTCGATAAGTTAGGAGCCCACAGATTGGAGTACTGAGGTGTGTACTGTTAGCATCCTAGGAGGGGACAGGGTTGGTGGTCCCCCAGTCTCTCATCTGCACTCTGTAAATGCCATAGATGGGGGAGGAAAGCCATCAAGTGGGAGAAAACAAGGAAAAGCCAGTGTGTTCACAGTGGAACATAGAAATAGATTATGGAGTGTGTCAAAATTACAAGAGAATCAACTTCATTTAGTTTTTCATGTGGCTTTCATTTGCTCTGACACTTCATGTGTACATGGTACTGGGGTTCGAACCTGGGTCCTTGTGCATGCCAAGCCAGTTCTATAACCGCTGAGCCACCACTCTAGCCCCTTCTTTTTTGTTTTTGTTTTAGAGAAAGAGAGAGCGAGAATCAAATTTATTTAAGTTTTCATCTGGTTTTCAGTTGCTCTGACACTTAGTTTTGTATGTGGTACTGGGTTCCAAGGAGGGTCCTTGCTCATACCAGGCCAGTGCCACAATCACTGAGCTACCACTCCAGTCCCCTGTGAAACTATTTTCCTGTCTCTCTTGTTGCTTCTCTCCTCTGGGTTTAAATCAAAGGGCTAAACCCAATGTTTCACTTTTCTTATGAGAAAAGTGGATTCCAGTCAGTCCTCAATATCATTAACTAAAAATAATGTAAGAAACATTACCTAAAAGAATAGTAATGCCAACCCTTGCCATGTATAGCAGCTCTAATTCCTGGTTCTCTTCCTCCTATACTGGAATAAGGAAAACATGCAGACAGCGTCACTCAGCCAAGGTGAATTAGTTTTATTTCAGCTGTCTTGCTTCATCCTCACGTTTACTTATACCATCCCCTGGGGAATCGGAACATCTCATGATCTCGTAGAGCAGGTGTAACTCTTGGCTCATACTCCTTTCCAGTCTGATAGTGCCAGAGAGACCCAGCCACCAAAACTTTTCTGTTACCTTTTATAAAAGGGCAGTGAAAAAAATAAAAGCCCCATTGTCTCAGCAACTGCCCTTTGGGTTCTGGGACTAGGTACTTCTATTTGACTTTCATCCCCAGCTTGGGAATTGGAGCCCAGTTGTGTTATTCTCATAACTTCTGCCTGGTAGTTTGGACCTTGGCTCTCTTTGTTGATTATGTGACTTCTGACTTTAACCATCTGCCATGTTTCTAGGCCAATAACTGGCTGCACTCTCTCTCTCTCTCTCTTTCTCTCTCTCTCTCTCTCTTTTGGTGGGGGTACGTTTCTTGGTATGTCCCCCACTCCTTTGCCTGCTACCCTGCTGTTGATTCACAGAGTTTAGTATCAATCTATTGGAGAATTTTAACAAATTCACTAGATGCTTCAGGCTTATTCTGCTCAGCTTTGCTAGTACAGACACTTTCTGGTACTCAGACCTGTGCCTAAGTATTTGTCATGTAAAAACAAACCCATTTTTCTTTTATCATTCCAGGTATAAATGAATCTTTACAGTAACAGTAATGTGACTACTGGAATAAGAGACTATCCTTTAAATTATCATTCAAGACCCAAGTTATTGTCACTTTTACAGGTAAAGGAATTTTTTAACTACCTGTATTTGTGTTTTTAAAGAATAACGGTAGTAGGACACCATTTGGTTTGTTTGTTTTAATAAGAGTGGTTGGAAATACAGTTTCTATAATAATCGTATAACTGATATATCCAATTGGTTTACCAAACCATTATTTGCCATAGCTTATTATGTGCCCTCTATAATTTTCTTGCATAAGTAAATTATTGTTATTTCTTTTAAGTATAGTTGGCATTCAGATTTTTCCTCCATCCATAATTTGGAAATTTTGATCAACAGACAGGTAAATAGATGGTTTTTCTTGATGAGTTATAATTAAAGTACCAAACACTTACTTATGTTAGGAAATAGATTGCCTTAAAATACATCTATGCATATGCCTCAAATGGATCCACGTGACTTCAGTAGAAGCTGAAAGTACTCATAACAGAAAATTGCTATTCTAGTCTGTGATAGAGTACAGATGCTAAAGCTCTGGCACTTGCTGGGGTTATGGCACAATTTATAAGAGATTTTTCTGATGCACAAAAATATTGACATATCCTTACCCTATCTCAGCTGCTTTCAGAGACTAAGTTGACATGGACAGTACCAGTTGACATGATTGCCTAAATTCTCCTGGGTTATCTGTTTCAGTTGTCAGAATGTATGACTGGGGATTGACTGGTGACACTCCTGCATCCATGTACAATCCCTGGCTGCCTCCCACCCTGCCCAGTTTGTGACACAGGCCTTCCTGCAACATGGGTTTTGAAATTCTACCTAATTCAACAATTCATTCCCAAGGCATAGACAATAGATCAAAGTTCAACCTAATCATTTGGAACTGCATTGAACCAAAACAGAGAATTTTTACCTCTACATTATCATGCTCTTTTTAAAAATAAAATAATAAGGAATCCTCAGAAATCAAATGATTTGTAAACATCAGATCCTAAATCTAAATCTTAGAATCTTAGACATTTTAGGAATTACAATTTAATTATACCTAGTTTCACTAACATTATCAGGTTAAGTCATATGAAATTGTCTTATTTTAGGTTAAAAATTTCACATGCTTGAAGTTTCATAAGTTTTAATAAAATAATTTTTATAAGGTTCAAAACTTCATAAGGTTTAACATAAAATCAGAATAAAATAAGAAATTTTGTTAAATATAGCTATGTGCTAGGCATTCTACTAGACATATTTTATTATATCTCTAAAAAGCCTTGCAAAATAGGAACTAGTATGACCTCATTTATAGAGGAGAAAAATCATACAATTAAACAAAGCTGACATGATTCAGTTCTGGTTTAAACCCATGCTCTTTCCACTGTACTGTGCTGTTTTGAAGGCAATACCTCCCTCTCCCTATGCAGTCCTTGAATTCCCATGGAACTATTAGTTATGGATGCAAAAATGGGACTTTGGATCCCTGTGTCCAAGAATCAGCAGGACAGGAAAGTGTAACTGTACTGTCAGGGTAATGTACCTTGATCAACAAAAGGAAATAGGGTTGTTTATATATAATAGGACCAGGTAAAAATATGTGTGAAACTCAGGTGATTCACTTGAGCACCTCCTTGCCCCACCACAAAGCTTCAATAATATGATATTGCGGTTTGAATGTGAGGTGTCCCCAAAAAGCTTTTATGTGACACTGCAGGAAGACAGAGGTGAAATGATTGGATTATAGGAGCCTTAATCCAGTCAGTGAATTGATCTGCTGGTAGGGATTAACCAGCAATTGAGAGCAGGTAGGGTGTGGCTGGAGATGGTGAGTCATTGGGGGTGGTTTGTGACTTTGGGCTATATATTTTGTATCTGGTATGGAGTTTCTCTCTTTGTTCCCTGGAGCCTTGCCTTCCACCATGATCTTCAGCCTCACATCAACCCCTGAGGAATATAGCTGGCCATTGTGGACTAAGATCTCTGAAACTGTGAGCCCCAAATAAACTTTTCCTCTTTCGAAATTTTTCTTGTTAGGTCCTCAAGTCACAGCAATGAAAAAGCCGACTAAAACGTGTGCAGCATCGTGACCTAAGAAACAGGATTGTCAAAGGCCCAGACGTTGAGGAATAAAACAGTCAGGTAATACTATCAGGTAAGGCACTTAGGTATTGGTAGCTGAGAGTGAGGGAAATTTACAACACTGAGAGAGTGAGTACCAGTCACAGATTTGAGACCAACAGCATGACAAAGACCATTATTTGCCCTACTAATTTCTCTCTAACATTCCCTTTATGAATAAGGGCCAGTGGGAGCTGTGAAGGGACTCTTCTTCAAACCTGAATGAAGAATTAGGTTTGTGAGTGGCTGGGTGTATTGTGGTGGCACAGATTTACTGCTGTGGAGAGCATAATTGACTGATGGCCTTAATTCCTTCTCTTCTGGATCCGTTACTGTGTTCACATGAAGGCCACACCTATCACAGGGCTTCTCAGTCAATGACTGAGTAGGATGAAGGTATCATTAAGTAGTTAAAATGGTTTATATTTAAGTTTTAGGTCCAAATTCTTCCTTTTCCTCAGTCAGTATCAGCGATGTTCCTCATTGTCTGTCATTTCACTCATGGGTCTTCAACAGATATTTCTTGAGTAAATCTCTGTACTTACTCCCATGTCACCAGTTAAGCACTTCAAAATACTTGCCATATGGTTTTCTTTGCTTCATTTTCTCCCATAGGAGAATTCCACCAATAGGATCCAACACTGCCCAAGCGACATTCTTCTAGACTACACCCCTCCCCCCAATCCAGAGCCTCTCCTGAAGAACATCACAGGCTTTTCCTGACTTGTCCTTCTCAGTATGCAAGCATAGGGTGCAGAGTAGTAGAAGCAGAGCAGATTACTCAAACCCTGCTTCTGACCTGTGTTCTGGAGACTTCAGCCACTCACTGGAGCTGAGTTAAATATCAAAGTGTCTCATCTCTAAATGGAAGTTGTGCTGTCTCCTGCAGGTGGTTGCTAAAAGTATTAAAGACCAGTTATGAATTGTAAAAGGAATTCAGTCATCATTCTTATTACTTTCTCCTCGATTCACATAGCACCTAAGCCATGAACCTTCCTTCATCAACTTTTTTCCAGTTTGACAAAATGAATGATTCCTCTATTCTTTGTTCTCCACTCTAAACCTGAATTTACCGTTGTCCTATGTGTGATTCATACACATATTCTGCTTACCCATCTGGAAACACCCAAAACTGCTTCAATATAATCATTCTGTTTCTTATATCTAAATTAGTGTTTTCTCTCTCATTTTTGCAGTCTCCCAAAGGGAAAATAGCATAAATAATAACTACTTTGACACATTTAACCCAGTAATGTGGACAATTAAGCACACCATGCATAATCAAAATGATAATAATAAGTTACATTGGGTAAGAATATTTATTCCCCTCCCTACTGGGCATCTCCTTATGAGTCCCTGCCCAGTGATAGGATTATGCTTTCTACATGAAGGTGTCAGGCTTAGACATATGACTTACTTTGTTGAATTATTTGAGAGTACAAATGACATAGGCCTCTCTGAGAAGAAGCCTCAAGACCTGTTGTGTGGTCCACTGTTGCACTTTTCCTTCTTGACATAAAAGAAACCAGTGTCCCCAAAAAGGGCTTGCCCTTCAGCTTGGATAGCCAGTGGGAGATGACCCAAGAACAAGGTATAGGAGAGAACAGATTTTGAGTTTGGTTGCTCCTAAAGTACCCCAAACACACCTAAACTGACTGACACAATCATAATAGCTTTATGTCTATCTGCAGTTCAAGTTTAGTGTTCACATCAAGCCACAGTTGGGGGGATGCATAAAAGAATACGCATCTTTACTTTCCACATAGTAGCTGGACCCTTTTATTTGAATATTATGCTTTTGTAAACCAGATTAAGGAAGATTTATGATTATTTGTGCTTTTTACTCTGACATGCATCTCCTCTCTGGTAATTACCCACAGAGCCTGCTGCCTGAGGAATATTGGAAGACCAGATAAACTTGAAAATAAAAGGTGAAAACAAACTACAATCTCAAATTATTATTTAGCTATACTAGTAAAGCATGCGGTAATACAATGTGAGAGAAGAAGGCAGGGTACACTATAATTAAATCAGTGTGATATTTTATGTATCATGAACAATTGTTCTTTCATTAAGATCCTAGGAATTCTTAGATTACTGCAGACCTGTTGATCAGAAATGTAAAAATAGTATTACTCCATTTTGCTTGACTTTTACTGAAAACAACTTAAATATGTTTTTAATTTCCATTATTCCTCAATTTTCTACCAGATGAATCTAGAATGAAACAGATGGATGAATAAAGAAAGTTTCATTCGTTGCCAAGTATCTTCTCTATGTAACATCTGGATATTAAGAACATCTGCATGACTGACAGTTTTCCAACTTTTCATCTGTATGTTTGGCAAACATATACAAAATGTTTTCTTTCTAAATCTAATTCTTATTCTTATACAGTGCTATTCTGATAACTTGTTTGCTAATATTTCTACCATCTTGCTATTTTATTAAATAAAATATGGATACTATTTTGGAGCAAAATGATAAATTGCTTGATTTTATAAGGCATGCCCAGATACAAGCTCTGAAAGTTAGAAAGAAAAATTTCTGGTGAATTTTTTTTATAGCAATCAATCTACTTCAAGAGAGATTAAGAATAGAATATATCAAAGCAACTCCACATTTAGTGGTCTCTATTGTATGTGCCCTTTATGTGGGCTGAGAGAATTCTATTCTTTGGCCAGATGCTAATATGTTCCTATAGCATCTGCATGGATGTCTGTTTGGCACTTGGGGCAAGGGGGGATATTTGATTGTACTCTTGAGGTTATGGAACGTGGAGTCAGACATCGTAATCATCCTTTGCAAAAACTCCAAGGGGCTTAGTTACATGTTTTTCCCTTGTCAACATCTGTCAAGAACCACATGTCAATTACCATCCCATCTTTCCTTAGGTAATAAAGGAATGGAGAACTCCCAAATGAGCAGTCTTTATCTTTCCAACAATATGCCGCAGGCCTTTGCTTTTGGATCTAACCCTCATAAATTTTTGTTGCTATCTCCTTACAGGGAGGGATCTTGCCAAAGAAAGAGGACTAAATGGAAGAAAAGGTGTTAGTTCTTATACAGCAAACCACATATGAGTGCATGATTTCATATATCTAATACAAAGAAAGTCAGGGTGAATCTAACAAATCTATTTTATTTTCCCAAGAACTATCTCTATGTTTTACTGAAAAGATCAACCAACTGATAATTCCTATTCAATTTTATTACTTTATACTTGTACATTTTTATCCTCTTATTTTCCATCTTATTTATTGGTTTATATATGGTGAATATGTACCTTACCTACCAAAAATCCTTTATAAAGTAGTGACCAATTTAGGGTTGATGCTATACTGGATAGCCAAGATTATCACACCTAGGTTAAGATTTAGAGCTACTAGGGCTGGAGCGGTGGCTCAGTGGTTATGGTACTTGTGTTGCATGTGCAAGTCTGCAGGTTTAAACCCCAGCACCACATACACAACAAAGTGTTGGATCAATGAAAGCCACATGAAAAACTAAATAAAATTGATTCTCTCTCTTAAAAAAAAAAGATTTAGAGATACATATACTTCAAAATAGGTAATGTGAGAGCCAAGATGGTTTTTTAATGCAGGCACTAGGCCAATTTCATTTTCTCATAAGAGCCAGCAAAAAAATGGGCAAAGATCTTATTCTACTAGAATCATTCCATATGATTATTTACTCCTTGGTATATTTTTTAATTTATTTGCCTTAAATGCCAAATGCGCCACTTGTCATGATTTTTAGACTTAAATCAATAGAAAGCTTCCATGTTGTGGCTCAGAAAGGTAAGGATCTGAAATTAGGTGAGAATAAAAGCAGGGAACCTATAAAGGGATATAAGTATGTTGTCCTTTTCCTTGGAAAGAAAATAACCGGCCAGAGTTATTTATCAGATTTCACAAGTGAGGAGTTTACCTGTTAAGAGTATTCCAGAATGATTTCCCCCCCCCCACTAAAATGTACAAGGTTATGGTTTCTCTACTGCTAGTCAACATTTTGGAGACTCATTTTGTGCACAGCATAATCTTAGGTGTTAAGAACCAATTACAATACCAAAGAAAGACTCTGATCCTTCCTTCACGAGTTGTATCGGGACAACAGTGCCACTGGTACAAAGAACTCTATGTGGTAACATAATGATGGCAACAAACCCTCTGCTATTCCTCCCACCAAGAAGCAAAGACTCTTTCCCTAGTCTTTAACCTGGGCTGTCCCCAGGTCTTCTTTGGCAGAGAATTTGCAGAAGTAATGTTGATCCAGTTCTGGTGCCAACCTCTGTTTTCCCCTGTTGGAAACAGCCCCCTTACTCTAAGGAAGTTCAGACTATCTTTTGGAAAGATGCCACAAAGAGAGGTCCTGAAGGAGGAAAAACCAATGAAGAAAGCACGAAAACTCAGAGAACTTAGGCATTATAGCTGACAGTACCAGGACTGCAGGCATGTGAGAAAGGTCTTCTAGGACCTTCTACCCCATCCAGATCATTTGGTGCCACTTTATGAATGACTCCAGCTAGTAAGATGTGGAACTGAAGACAGATGTTAAAAGAAAAAAATATTAAAATGAATATTAAAAGAATATATTAAAATACTTGTTGTTGACAAATTACTGTCAATATCTAATTGCATATTAGGCCTTAGACTACTACTATTGGTTGCATTATTCTGTGTTCTCTTTGACCAAAGGTCTCAGTCAATCAGCAATGTATCATCCTTTGTTCATAGGGTCCAACGCTACTTCCAGAAAGTTGCAGAAGCCACCCAATGCTAGTGATCAGTTTATCCTTCCAATGTGACTGCTCATCTTACTTCATGGCAACTGGGGTGCAAAGTAGGAAAAGCAGGAAGGGGTCAGGGTTCCCATATCACCTTCAAGAGCACACCCCTAAATACCAAACTTCCATTATTTTACAGTAATGATTTCATTTATGATTTGGGGAAAACATCACTCAGAAAACATCATCATCACGAAAATGAAAATGTAGCAGGAATTTATTAATGCCAGGCATTATTGATTACATTTAATTCATTTTGGTTCGTTGCTTTACATTTATTTCATTTAATCCTCTCAGCAACTGTTGCAATCAAGATCTTTAATATTCCCCAAAGGCCACATTGAAGACTTGGTTGGCAATCGATGGTGCCATTGGGAGAGGGTGAAACCTTTTAGAAGGTAGAGTTTAGTGGAAGGAAGTTAGGTCATTGGGGGTGTTCTCTTAAATGGGATATTGGGACTCTGGCCCCTTTTTGTTTTTCTTTCTTTGCTTTTTATCCGCCATGAAGCAAGCAGCTGTGCTCCATGTCCTCCCCATGATAATGTTCTGTCTTGCCACAGGTCCAAAGGTAATGGGCCAGCTGACAATGAACCTCTGAAACTCTGAACCAAAATAAATATTTGCTTCTTCTTTTTTTATATAAGGTAGAGGGAAAGAGTGAGAGAAAGAGAGAATCAACTTTAGTTTTTATCTAGGTTCTGTTTTTCTAACACTTAGTTGTGTATGGGGTGCTGAGGTTTGAACCTGGGTCCTTGCATGTGCCAAACAAGCACTTGAACTGCTGAGCCACCACTCCAGTCCAAATCGTTGCTTCTTAAAAGTTGATTATCTCAGGTTTTTTTGTCATAGTGACAGAAAGCTAACACAGCATACCAATAACTGGGATTATTTTATACCTACTTTTAAAAAAAGAGAAACTTGAGGCAAACACTAAGTACTCTACCAAAGTTACACAACAGAGAAATAACATAGCTAAGCTTTGAGCTCAGAATGTCTGACTCCAGAGGCTTACACCAACATGAAGCAGAGTCTTTGAACACTTGATCTACATACAGATGGCCCCTTAGGCAGGTGGCATTTAGAGCAATGGATGCTAAGTTGGAAAACACTGTACATCACACTCTGGGTGTGTCTTGGCCTCTACCATTTGTCCCTGGGAATGGTCCTAAATTATACTGGCAGTGAGAAATTACAAATTTGGTGGCAGATAAGTAAAGATACGTAACTTTTAATTAATGTACATATATTTAAGGGAATTATTGTAGCTTTCTTTGAAAAACAAATGCTTTAAGGGCACAAAACTGAGGTAGAGGTATATGAATCACTCGTTATACTCTCTTCCTTTAAAAACACAGGCAATTCTTCATAGAGAACAACTTCTGCATAAGTACCAAGTGGTAGCAATCTACCTTTGCCTGGAATAGAAGCACTCAATGCCTGTGTATGGGCTACAAGTCACAAACCCATTCCTACATATATTCTAAGAACGATCATTGTATTGGACCAAAAAAGAGGCATCCTAGATAGGGCTTAGAGGAAGTGTGACATATTCTTCTGGATTTTTAGGAATGTCCTAAAAAAGGCAAATGTACCCAAATCTCAGAGAAATGATATATGATTTATATAGGACAATCTTCCTTTTTATTTTTCCTAATAGAGGCACAGGACATTGAATTTGTTCTGATATTCAGTGAAAATCTTGTTCTATGTCTTTGGTCTAGGTTTTGGGAGATCAAATACCCATCTTCAACATCATTTTCTCAACACCACCCAGAACTTGTGTGACCAGTGGTTTGGGAGAAGTTACCATCATATCTACTTAGTTCGGCAAAACCACTAATATTAATAAGCCATATAGTTTAGAATATTCTTCATACCTGAATATTCACTTTAAAATGTAGGAAATCTGGGCTGGAGCAGTGGCTCAGCAGTTACAGTGCTTGCCTGGAATGCATGAGGATGTGGGTTTGAACACCAGCACCACATACACAACAAAGTGTCAGAGCAACCAAAGCCACATGAAAAACTAAATAAAAAATTGATTCTCTCTGTCTCTCTCTCACACACACTGCCCCCTCTCTCTTAAAAAAATTAAAAAATAAAATGAAATGTAGGAAATCTTTCTAAATAATATTTGGCATTTAGATCTCTTTATTTTGTTGTTATTACTATTCTTTCACTCAAAGAATCAATGGGTAGTTATTTGCCT
This sequence comes from Aplodontia rufa, assembly GCA_004027875.1. Lineage (NCBI taxonomy): Eukaryota > Metazoa > Chordata > Mammalia > Rodentia > Aplodontiidae > Aplodontia > Aplodontia rufa. The sequence continues at coordinate 16,897 of PVKS010014884.1, read as the reverse complement.
TAATGTAATAAGTAATTTCCTTAAAAAAAGAAAATCCAGCTAAATATTACAAAATAATACATTAAAAACAATGGAATTTATATTGGAAAAATAGGGTCAAGGTCAAGTAGTACATAATTTTGGGGGCTGGAGCAGTGGCTCAGTTGCAGAGCTTGCCTGGCATGCAGGAGGTCCCAGGTTCAAACCCTAGCGTCACATACACAACTGTCAGAACAACAAAAAACAGATGAAAAACTAAATAAAAAATTGATTCTGTCCCCACCCCATCTCTCACTGTCCCTCTTTCTTAAAAATTAATAGTGATAATAATTCACTCAAAACATTTTAACTGGTCTACTTAGAAAAACAATGATATTTCTCATAAAATGTCAGTTTTAAAATGTTAAACACTAATAAATAGATGCTCCTGCATAAATAGGACCTTGAAAATGAAAACATCAACCAAACCCCCAAGATTGGCTTGTGGAAAGGAGTGCAAAAGAAGGCATTAGACTCATGGGTATATACCCAAAAGAACTGAAGGCAGCATACAACAAAACACCTGCATATCCATGTTTCTCATGATAACCAAGTTATGGAATTAGCCTACATGCTCATCAACAGAAGAATGGATAACGAAAATATGGTATAGATACACAGTGGAGTATTATTCAGCCATAAAGAAGAATAAAATCATGCTACTCGCAGGTATATGGATGGAACTGAAGATCATCACCTTAAGCTAAACAAATCAGACTCATAAAGATGATACAAAAAAATCTAAAAACAAAAGATGACTTGAAAACTGAAGGGGAACTCTTAGGGAAGAGGAGCAGGAAAGAGGGTGAAGAAAGTGATAGGAAGAGTATATACTATTAAAGTACATTATATGAGTGTATGAAAATGTCACAATAAAACCCATTATTTTGTATAATTAATATAAGCTTTAAGTCATTATACTTTTTAAAAAACACTTTCCTTACATGAAATAAGAAGGACTTGGAGCTGCTAAGATCAAGGAGAACCCCATCATGAGCAGTTCCAAGAGAGACCCTGTTGCCAGAGGGAGCCAAGACCTGGGTGAATGAACAGGCATAGTGCAGCCCAGCCAGAGATGCGTAGCTGTCTTAGTGCGCTTTGCATTCAGAGGCTGTCATTCAAAGACACAGCACACCAACATTCACCATGATCCAATGTGACCTCCCAAATGATATCATTCCCTGATCCCCATTGTACTGCTGATTCACATCACAGAAACACATATAATAGCAGAATAAACTGGAAGAGTAAAGGATGTCAGTGGTAATTCTGAAAGTTCTGTATTATATACTCAGATAACTATTAAAAACTTTGAAATCGTTACGGTGGAAATTAGATTCTAATATATGTAATTTGTAAGAGAATTTGTCAACTAGTTATAAAGTATGCTATATTAATTTTAAAAAAGAGTGAGAGGGAGAGAGAGAGAGAGAGAATCAATTTTATTTAGTTTTTCATGTGGCCCTTGTTGCTCTGACACTTTGTTCTGTACATGGTACTGGGGTTTGAACACGGGTCCCTGTGCATGCCAGGCAAGCGCCGTAACCGCCAAGCCACCACTCCAGCCCCTAAAATGGATTTTGATGCTCAGCCATATAACATGTTGAATTTACCTCTATCCTTCAATGAAGAAATTTATCTAAATAATTTCTTATGAATGCTGACAGATTTTTAAATAGTCTAAATTTTTGGTGTCTAATATGGTAGTCACTAGCATGTGTAATTATTTAGATTAATTAAAATTAAATGGAAGTAAAATGCAGTTCTTCAGTCATATCTGGCACAAATCAGACACTTGTTATCTATGTGTCCAGTGGCTACTGTATCAAACAGTGCAGATATAGAATACTTCCATTATCACAGAAAGTTCAGCAGTTAGGTGATAATTCCACTGACCTACAGCTCTGCCAAATCTCTGAACAAGAACAACTATTCAAGGTCAATGCTGCTATTAGAAAGAATCAGCATACCATAGGGAACCAGTGATCCACTTCCCTCCTTCTGCCCTTCCTCTAGGTGGTAGTGCCAAAAGATTCTCCCCACTTGGCTTACCTTCAGGTGCTAGGCAGAGTGACCTCATTTACACAGGCACCCTGGGACCCAGGGATCAAATTCTGCAGGTGCTGTCAGCACCCTTCCCACATCCTGGGCTCTTCTGACTTCAGCGTGCTCCAGCCATCTTCCAGCTGCCAGTACCTCCATTTCTTTGCCCAAAGCCCTCTTTGGAAGCTACTTTGATATACTTTGTCTGCACCTGAAACCCACAAGTGCCAAGGAGTGACAGAATAAAAGAAGTCCCATCCCTCAGTAGGGAAGCCTCTTAGTTGCAGGCTTCACAGCATTTTCTAGAGTGGCCCTTGGTGGTAGCCATATAGGGGGCCCTACGCTGCCAATCTTGCTTTGCCTGTGTCGCTTTTCCATATCTCCCTTGAGATTATTTCCAACTCCAAGATATGCACCTCCTTGTCTCAAAATCTACTTTTGAGGAAACATAAACTAAGTCCAGTTCCAAATTGAAGGGCAAGTGTATAAACTAGAAATGGGAGAAGCTTACAAGAAGATCAAAAACTAAGCTGCACATATCATTAGATTGTGAACTCCTTGAGAGCAAAAATTATATCTTAATTTTCTGTACCTAACACACAAGGTCTTTGGTGAGTATTAAGACTGAGTGTTTCACTCATGTTATTTCTTTGATATCCCAATAATCCTATCTGGTAGCTATTACAGCCATTTTTCCACTTAGGAAATGAAAGATCAAAGCATTTAAATGAATAGCCCAAAGTCACACTGTTAGTGACAATGCTAAGCCTGGAGCCAGGGCTTCAGAGCATGCCCTATCCTTGTCCCTGTCACTGGCACTGCTGGCATGCTGGTGTGCTGGCCCGAGGGGCTCTTAGTGAGCCTGGATATGTTCCATAAGGTGAGCCCATGCACCATGCTCTGTGCACCCACCACTCTCTGACCAAACAGGTGAAGAACACTCAGAATTCTAAGCACATGTCCTCAGCTTCATTTTCAGCGACATGGCTCCTTATCTTTGGGCTTAATTCTAGAACAAATTGTGAAGAGCAGCAATGAATTCCTTGGCTCCCCACGACTTAGTCTCTGGGAGTCCCAACCTCTCCCAACCTCACCCTCTCAACTCTCCTACACCTACATTAGCAACTCATCCTGTCCAGACTTCCCAGCCCAGGCAGTGCCAAGACTGCGACCATGAGAGGTGAGAGCAGGAACTTCCACACTCAGGGATCACCCCAGGTCCTGCCTTAATTGCAAATCTGCTCATACTCTTATCCTGGCTCTGGATTAGGGCTTCATTTCAGGTCCGTGCCCAGGAAGTCCAACTCATTATTGATGGGGTGGCCTGGGGTCACATTTATTTAGAAATGGAATTTAGATTAACATGCTACCTCTTTGGGGATTAAAAGAAACTCTCGAACTTTAGATTTGTCAAGCATAGGCAAACATTCTAATTAAAGAAGTCCAAGAAGAAAGCCCATTTACAAGCAGGGTGCTGTAAAGCAGTAGAAACCATTTGCTCCTTGTAAAAGCTGAGCTGTCTACTTCTCAATGATTCATGAGAGTGCTGAATGCTTAGTGTAGGTCAAACACCACATCCTACATGTGGAGGTGGCACATAAGTTGTGATAAACACACACTCACAGGTTTTGGTAAGCACATTTTGCACAAAGGATGGAGGTTTTTAAAATATAGTAATTAAAGTCTTAGAAGATTTTTTAAATAAAAGTCATTTAGTGAGCTCTATTATTGCTATATGTGGCTAGTTCTGATTATAGCAATATTTCTTATTTACAATCTTTTATTTTTAAAGTGGAGATTATACCTTTACTGAACCAAAAATTTGAGTACAAAATCTGACACATGATATTTTCCTAATTTTTATATTCATGCATTTGTAGTAATTTTTATATTCATGCATTTATAATAATTTTTATATTCATGCATTTGTAAAGCATTCTTAATGTTTCAGAGTTAAATTCCACTTGGCTATGCATTTAATGAAGCCCCACGTGAAGAATGTAAATGCTGGCTATGAAATTGGGAAAGCCCCTGCAAAGTCCTAAGGCAGAAACCCTGCATTGCTGCCTTAATTTCCTTTTCCAGTCTTTTCCATAGCAAAGCTTGTTTTCCAGCTCTCAGACACTTTCAAACTAGAATGATTCTGAAAGAAAATCTGTCATCATATTTCCTATATCCTCTGATAAAATACAGTTCTCATGAAGACAAAGGACCTGTTCACACCATTGGAGTTGGCAGAAACATTGTTTTCAGCCTCTTAATTACCAAACAAGATGGAGTCAGACTCACCGGGTGGGAAGCGTCGTGATAAGCTTGCAGTTCAGTCAGCTGAACTTGTAACAAACTGTCCTGAAGATGGCGCCACGTGCTTAGTTATGTTACAGCCTGTTTTCCTCATTCCCTCTGAAGCCACCAAGCACCTAACAGGAAGGACACTGACTTGCAGAGACCTATAGGAAATGCTCCCTGGAAATGATATTCCTGTATGGAAGTGTAAAGATGAAATGAAATCACTCATGGAATAATATGACTAGATCATGTCTGTCTTTTTCTCAGTTAGGAGAAGGAATTACAGAAACAATGCGGTAAATGCTATTTTTGAGTCATATCAATGGCATGTCCTGAAAGTCAAAGACCATCTCTTATCCTGAAACTTCTTTGTTCCCTATTTGCAGATAATTGCACCACCATCCACCACGTTGCCCCAAACAGAAATTTGATCTTTTGGTCTTTCTTTTAAGCTTCCCTATCAGCAACCCCACATCCAGTCACCGAATTCTATTACAGCCCCTAGATGTCTCCAGCCCCACCACTACCAGTGAAGTCCAAAAGCACTGTCACCTGCTCCCTGCACCACTGCAGAACTGGAGAAATGTGTTAACTGTTTTCCTAGATCACAGCTTGTTCCTCTCAATATGCTCCCCACTCTTCATCTAGAGTGAGCTTTCGAAGAGACACACTTGGTAATTGTATTAGTCAGGGTTCTCTAGAGGAGTAGAACCAACCAGATTATATATGATTATATAAATCTATATTATTATAAAAATGGATTTATTATATTGGCTTATAGAACTGGAAACTGGATAGTTCCCCAATGGCCGTCTGAAGGCTGGAGAGCTGGAGGTACCAGTCACTGATGGTCTAAGATGCTAAAGCCTCAGAACAAGAAAGTTCAAGCATGCCACCCCATTCTGGGACTGAAAGCCTGGAAACTTCCTGGAGAATCACTGGGCAGAGTCCTCTTCGGAAGAGTGAAGGAACTGGGGTCTGATGTCCTGAGGCAATAGAAGCTGCAGTTAAGAATCCGTTCAGGAACAATCCAGCTTGCATCTGTTCTCTGCTTCCTGACCATCATATGAGCCACTTTCCTCCACCTACTCTTCCACCATGATGTTCTGCCTCACCTACAGCTCAGAGGAATGGAGCCAACTGTCTATGGACTGAGATCTCTGAAACCTGAGCCCACAAATAATTTTTCCCTCTGCTAAGAGTTCTTGTCAGGTCTTTTGGTCACCACAGCAAAAAGCTGACTAAAATTGCCTTCAATCCCCTGTTTACAATCTTCTATAGCTTTCTAATGCTCCCAAGTAAATCCAAACCCCCACATAGCCTACAATACTTTTTCTAATATAGCTACCCTCCACTCCTCAGCTTCATCTTACAACACTATTGTTTTGCATTAGCCACAAGATTTCTTTTCAATTCTTAGTAAGTTCACAGCAGGGCTGCTTCTTCCTGTTCCTGGTGGTGTCTCCAGCAATAGCTGCAACCACTGCCCTCCCACATGCCCAGCACCACACCTGCATAAGTACCTAACTCAGGTTCCTCCTGTAGATCTCAGCTTATTTCCTTGCAGAAGGAGACCTCTAGGACCTGCCATTCTAGGATTCCATAGCACCCTATAATTTCTTAATTTTAACTCATCTCACCATAATTGCATGTTTATTTTCTTCCCTGCTATATCATGAATTCTAAAAACAGGCAGAATGTTCTTATGCAACCTTCTTACAAGGACCCATTATGCCTTGTATTATGTGCCTCCCTCCTCTTAATCTTTCTGACTTTGTCACCTGTGTGTCTCCCTCATTCCTTTGCTTCTACCTCCTTGCTTGTTCCTTTACATTGATTCCTCTAACTTGGTCTCTTCACTGCTCCTGTAGCTTGCCAGTCACAATCTTGCCTCAGGGCCTTTGCATTTGCTGTTCCTTCTGTCTAGAATGTACCTGTCCTAGCTTTCCGTGTGGCTCTCTCCCTAACCTGCCTCAATTTTCTTAATTCAAATACTAGGTTTTCCAGTGTGGTATTGATATCAAAAGAGACATGAAGACCAACGTACCAGAATAGAAGACACTGCGACAAACCCACAAGTCTTTAACTATCTGATATTTGACAAAGGGGGCAAAAATATAGCATGGAGGAATGACAGCTTGTTCAACAGATGTTGATGGATGAACTGGACAGCCATATGCAGACAACTGAAATTATATCCTTATCTCTCACCCTGCACAAAAATCATATAGAAATGTATCAAAGAATTAGGAATTAAACCAGAAACTATACAATTGCTAGAAGAAAAAATAGGATTAACACTCCACCACATCAGTGTAGGCACTTCTTTCCTTCTCAAGACTCCCACCGTACAAGATTTAAAGCCAAGAACAAATCGCAGCTAAAGGATTAGTCAAGAGTGTCAAGAGAGAACCTACAGAATGGGAGAAAATCACTGCCTTCCACCTCTCCAAAAGGGTACTAATATCCAGAACATACAAAGAAATGAAAAAACGGAACACCAGAAACACAAATAATCCAATCAATAAATGGGCTAGGGAACTAAATAGAAACTTCTCAACAGAGGAAGTCTAGAGAGCCCATAAATATATATCATAAAGTGTTCTTCATCACTAGCAGAGAAATGCAAATCAAATCATCAGAGATTCCACCTTGCTCCAGTCAGAGTGGCCAAAATAAAGATTACGAACAATCACAGATGCTGGAGGGGTTGTAGGTAGAAAGGAACACTAACACACTGTTGGTGGGACTGCAAGCTTGGAGAGCCACTCTGGAAAGCAGTGTGGAGACTCCTCAGAAAACTAGGGATGGAACCACCTTATGACCCAGCTATCCCACTCCTGGGAATTTTCCCAAAAGTGCTAGAATCAGCATACTACAGAGACACAGCTACATGAATGTTTATAGCAGCTCAATTTACAATAGCTAAAAGATGAAACCAACTGAGATGCCCCTGGCTGGGTGAATGGATTTAAAAACTGTGAGATTATATATTCGAGTTCTACGTTCTACTCTGCTATTAGAAAGAATGATATGGTATTTGCAGCTAAATGGATGGAAATGAAAAAAATCATGCTGAGTTAAATACCCCGAACACAGAGACTTAAAGGTCAATATTTTCTCTCATATGTGGAAGCTAGAGTAAAACCTAAGACAGGATGAAAGTTAGCTAAATTTAATTAATAAACTCACCAAAGTTGAAATTTCACATAAGCAGGGGGAGCCATAACTATGAAGGTGTGGTGAGAAGGGAGGGAAGCAAGGTGGGGAGGAAAGAATAAGGAGGGTTATCAATACAACTGGAGACACTCAACTTCCATGAGAAGCCTAACTATACACAGGCAGGTAGAGAAACTCAGAAATTCCAACAATTAATATACATGTCCATGCTCATTTCCAATTATAGCATGGGAGTACTACTACAGAGGAGACATGAGATCAGGGAATGAACAAAGGGTGGGAGAACCTGGACTAGGATCGGCTTTAACTTTGTCAATATCCATTTATGCACGAATATGTAGCAACAATTCCCTCCAATGTGTAAGACTGTTGAACAAATAAAAAAAAGAAAAAGAAAAAAATACTATGTTTTCACTGGAGTCTTTTCTGATCATCTAATTGGATCTGCTCCCATTCCTATCCTTCTCCTTGCTTTATTTTTTCTTAGCTCTTTTGATTGTTTAATATTCTTCCATGATTTATTACTAGCCTCACTCTACTGGAATGTAAGCTCCATGAGGGCAAGGATTCTTGTCCATTCGATTTGTCAACCTAGTCTCTCCCTAGTGATTTCACAGAGTAATTCTTTTCATCTTTTGTTGTTGTTGTTGGTACTAAGTCATTCTAATATTTGTGTTATGTTCAGCTGGAGATTCTTCTCTCTCCCTGATTAATTTCCTATTTCCAGAACTAATCTGTCTTTTGGGGGGATGGGAAGCAGGAAATGTTTGGAGAAATCAGAACTAAACACAAATCTTCCCATGAAAGTATAAAATCAGAAATTTCCCAAGGCTTTTTAAGTTTCACTTGCTTCCAACAAATTTTTCCTGAAAACTGAGAGAACGTTTGATGTGAGGTCAGATCTACTAGTCTTGTTTAAAAATGTCATAACCTGGACAGCTCCTAGAGCAATGGTTGCTAACTCTGATTCCCTCAAGTCAGTGGGGGAACCTTTTGTATTGAAGCAAGCATAGCTTCCTGGGTCTGTGACCACCTTGATCAGTTGGGTAGAATGTGAGGTTTCTAAAGCCAAACCAGATGTGCACTTAGCCAGAGCCCAGTTTCCTAACAAGGAAATGGCAAAGAAGATTCAAGTTTAATGACTGCAAAATGGGTATGTAGTCATTTTGTAAAACTCTAACAGCCTTCGATAATGAAATCTAGAGGAAAACAACAATCAGTCTCACAATATGTAAGGCTGATTCACGGCTAATGATTTATCAGGGATGTTTGATTCAGCTTCCACTTTCAGAGTTATACGATGAGCAAACAGATGCTCAGCACCCTTAATTCAAGAGAACATCATATTGCCATTGCAATCAAATAGTTTCTATATGAATATGTAAAATATTTTACAGAGAAACAGAATGAGCATTTATAATATGAAATAGGGAAGTTTTTGAATTTTAAAAATATTCTTTAAACTAACACATAAAAACACAAAATTGTATTTGTTGATAGAGTACCATGTGATGTTTGCATACACATATACATTATGCAACATTCAAATTAGATTAAGCATCTCTAGTTCCTCACACATCAGTCATTTCTTTTGGATGAAAACATTCAAAATCCTTTCTTTGGTAGAAGATGAATATCCTAGTTAATTAAAGTCAGAAGGAAAAGGGGGAAATCCAATGCACAAGATTTAAAAGTCCAGCTCAGCCACTTCATCATCCCAAAATGACACAAGACTTAGTAACAAAAAGGACAACATGTAGATACAAAAGGGGCTAAAGAGGCTGCTATTTAGAGGTATTCTAATGGGTGATATTTGGGCTACAAAGAGTCAAGTTTGAAGAAAGTTTGAAGAAAGAAACAAGAGAATAGTGGTCATAAATTGGGTATTTCTGAAGAAAGTAAAAGTCTTCATGGTAATTTAATTAAAATAAGCACCCAGACCTGCAGAAATGGAGAGAATAGAGAGATGTGGGATTAGAAAGGATGACTTCCAGAATAATTCCCCAAAACTGGGAGAAATCAGGAGAAAAAGGTGGTGGAATGCACAAAATTATTTAAATTTATATAATTATCTTCTTCATTCCAAAGGATTGATCTCTAGAACTGTTGAAGGGATTGTATTTTCAAAGATTTTGTATATGTAAAGAAAGATGAAGACCAGGCAGAATGGAACAGAGCTTCTGGAAAATAAATGTCTCTTAAAATTCTAGTGGAAATTCCACTCAATAGAAGCCCAAGTGATCGAACTGGAATTATAGTTAATGGTCAGGAAATCTCACCATTCCTATTTGGTTTTGGAAGTAATTATGTAAAGGGGGAAAAATACATGAGTCTCAAAGTTGGTTCAAAGACAAACTGAGGGAGGAGAGTATTAAGTCCTAGAAAATATTGCCTGCCTGGTCTCACAATGAAAAAACTCCGTATTGATACTATTTTTCAATACCCATAGTAGAAGCTAAAATGAAACATTCTGACCCCTTCTACCATGTGGAGTCCAAAAATGTGACCAAATAGAAACCAACTTTCCAAATATATGTTCCAATGAATTTTGTTGTCTGGTGAAACATATTAGGCAATTTCTGAATTAAATAAAATTAAACAGATATATTTACAATCAGAAGATGAAACTGCTACAACTCTGCAGCATCCCTGCATGTTTTTGTGGTCTATGCTGACATTACAAGATCCTGATTACACTTTTCTCCTATGGTTGTATTTGCAGTGAGCGACCTCACAGTAGGAAGCTTGAGGTATGAATTAAAGTCTTCCTTTGGGAGGAGAGCAATCTTGTGAGGAAAGAGGAGTGGAATTTCTTAGCTCAAATGCAAAACTGCTGCACAAACCTACAGCATTCATTAGGTGCCCTGTGCACCTTCTTGTGGATCTTTGGGTCCAAGGGGATCCAAAGCAAATGTGATGCTTACACTACTTGCAGCACTATAATAAAATTGTCTCTGACTGAATATTCTGCCAGCACCCACAAAAAGGTGAAAGACCATATTATTAGCTTGACAGTGAGATTTAAATCCCTGACCTGGTAGTAATTACAAGATTTCTTAGGCCTTCTCCTCTATTAAAGACAATATGACCCCCTGAAGGGAAGGTATGGCACAAATCATTTCCCAAACTTATTTGATCAAACAAATTCATTTTCCTGTATAACAAAAGAACTAAGATTTTGCAACACATACTTCAGGGAATCCTAACCTGAGAAGACTGGTATGGATCTGGGTAGAACGTGGGAACAGATCTGGTAGAACAGAATTGGGAAAGACCTGCATTTCCAAATATGCCTTTCTAAGGCCTGCTATGCTTCCCATGATTCCCACCATTGGAATGATTCCTTTGGTAAAATGTGTCATTTCCAAAGGCCACCATTAAGATGCATACATGTTACCTGGAGGTGTGGTACAGGAATATATTAATATGCTAACACAGATTACAGAAAACAAGGTTTAGAGAGGTAGACTCTGTTGAAATGTGGAAGATGGGCTATAGGTCAGGAAATTCCTGAAATTAAATTTCTTTCTGGGTAGAATAGGCAAAATAGAAGCACAGTGGAGTTGAATCCACCTTTTCCTCCCATCTCTTCTCAAATGCAGTACTTTGGGCCAAGATTTATGTTTACGATGAATTGCAAAATGCTCATGTTGTTCCTTTCTTCTCCCTTTATTAATTTTCTCTTTGTGTTTAAACCGAAATGTAAATTTGTCATTCTTACCAAGTGAGTAGGTTAAGATTTGGATACAATTTTTTTAAAGGATGCTTGAGTTGGCATCATTTTAGGGAATAAGAGAAGGAACAGATAGGCTGTATCGCATGTATTTTCAAAACAAATTCTTCCTTCCCCAAGGACACCTTTGGAGGTGCCAATACAGGACAAGCAGGGAACTGACCTCAGGCTTGTATTTCCTGACTGCCTAATGCCAGCACTGGTGGTATGTGTGTATTTATTATTAATCGATATTTGTTTCTTTGGTTTTCAGGTAGAAACTGGGAGATTTACAGTAGGTACAACTTGATACTGCTTTCAGTCATGACCATTTCTTCTTGAAAACTGCATATTCTAATGTTCTTACTTCACTCACAACTTTCTAGAAGCTGTTTATCACAGTTGCTTAACTTGTACATGATTTTGCTATGCTCTCATCACCATTTGGGAAAAGTTATTCAGAGAGAATGCATGAAGAGTTTTTGTGTTTGCTCCCTTAAAAAAAAAACAAAAAGTTTGTGCATACTCAGCAGGCAGGGTATTGTGCTACAAGGAACTGAGATTTTCCATTTTAAAAGCCTTCTCTTATTCTACATACATCAGCTTTTATATCAGAGCAAGGTCCAGTACTGTATTGCCAGATGGGCTATCACAAGAAATTTGTAAGATACTTCAGAATAACCAATTAACTTCCTTTGTATTTTACGGTCAAATCTAATATAATGCATTCTCTGCTTAGGAAGTATTTTTGGATCAACTAGTTTTCCATTTTTCTGTCATTTTCAGGATCATTTTCATTCACAGGAAACCTAAAAGCCATCAAGAAAGCATGACCCTTGGGATGGACAGAATATCAGATGCCAGGCCCCTGGACTCATATATCAAATCATCAGCACATGTTGGATATCCACCTCCATAAACCTTTTTTGAATTCCTACATGCCAAAAGTTTAAACACAATGAGAAGAAAATAAGACTGCATATAGGCTAGCTGGTTATCAAAAGCAAACTTCATGAGCAGACTGTGAAAAACAAAAATGTCTGCCAGGGATTTTCAAGTTTGATTGCATGTATGATACTCCTTTGGCTCTGTGTAATTCGCATCATCGTGTAGAAGCCCTTACAGGAACTCAACAGTATTTTCAGACATTGGAATACCTTATAAAGTGACAAATGTTTACAAAATATGAGTATTTTTACTTTACCCTTCAAGGTCTCAAGACATTTTCATTGAAAATCCTTCCTCCACTGAAGCAGATGTAGCAAAGTATTTCAGCAAGGGACAGAGATTCTGTTGTTGCTTGTTTCATTTTCTCTCACAGACTGTTTTTTAAGAGGGTGAAATGCATTTTTAGTCTACTCAGAATCGAGTTCGTGGTGAAAGCAGGAGCAACACTTCAAATGCCACTGAAATTCCAGTTCTATAGCATGACGTTTCTTACATCCAGGGCAGGTTGACACAATCCAGTCTGACTGATGTCTGAGGCTACTGGAATGCTGTGAGGCACTGGAAACGTCTTAGTTCAGAAGCATCTTTAGTTCAGAATCATTCCTGAGTTCTGTCTCCTCTCCTGTTTCTTCTTAATCTTTTCTTGATGTCCCCATTTTCAACCCAAAGCCTTCTTAGCTTTGATTAAACTCCATCAAGAGGTCATTGATGCTTCACCCATATCTTGGACCTTATCATTACAGGCTGTGCTGGCCAGACTTCCATTGCTCTGCCCATGTGCATGGGGCAGTCTCCAGTAACCTCTGACAGAACTTGGAGCACACGGACCCCAGCTGTCTCACACTCAGGTAGAGTAGCTCTGAGGTGTGTTCTATAATGGCCCCATGATTTCCTCAGCAGTATGAAGCTTCAGTTACCCAGATTTGTAACTGCCTGATAACACTCATTTATTAACTTTCTTTCTTTTTCTGTCACTTCTCCTCCCTTACCACCACCACATGCTTGAGTTTCCTAAGATTACTTCCCAATTAACTACTTTCAGGGAATGCAAACCAAATTACTGACACTGGATTTCCTTCTTTATGTTTAAGCTAGGCAGCCAGATAACTTACCTGCTCTATGTATCTTGAGGTGAGTTTGGTTACAATGTCATATTTGTACTTAAAAGCCATGATTTTACATGCAATATGCTTTTCTTTTATTGAATCTTTATGTCACTAGATAAATTGTACTAATGTGCTAAAGACTGCCGAATCTATGAAAGCTCTGAAAGACCAGAGCTCTTTCTCTAATTTTGAACATTTATACCATGTGATCCACCCGTCATCTGGATATACTCACATCCACCAAACTTGGCATAAATATCTTTCAGCCAAACACATTTCCTATTAACCCTGCTCTACTGCCAAGCTTCCCTGGACCATTGATCAATTTTTTCCCTTTGGTGACTTTTTTTTAATTAGTGCATTATAGTTATACATAGTGATGGGATTTGTTGTCATATGCATAGATGCACAAAATACAGCAATATAATTTGCTCAATATCCTTTCCCCCAGAATTCCCCCACCTCCTTCCTCCTGACCATGGATCTCTTGCGTCTCTTTCTGGGTCATATATTTTTCCAAGTATAGTGACATATTCTTATACTTAGGAAGAACATTTTTTATATACATGAAAATGACATGCTTAAAAAACTTGAAGTGTACTATGTTTTAACTCAGTTCCAGCATTTCCCCCTTTCCTCCCTCCCTCTCATCTCTTATTCTTTTTAGATATATTCGATAATAGGATTAAACATTTACATTTTTGTAAAAGGATGCAGTATAGCTTATTTTAATTCAGTCCCCAGTATCCTCCCACCCCCTCTCTCTTTTCTCTTCCCTCTACTGGCAATGACTAAATTTTTAAGTCAGAAATCAGAGAAAACACTTAGGTACTTTCATTTAACCCTATGTCAGATAGACATAGCCTCATCAAGTAATAGAAAACTCAATTTACAATAGCTTAAATGGTATTATTTTCTTTCTCTCACAAAGCAAATAAGTTCAGAGTAGGTGGTTATGGTATTGATTCAATAACCTAAAAATGTCCGGCCATATTTCCACAATTTGAATGGTGTTCCAAGTGGGATCAAAACAGAAACATCAATTTCACCTTTAAGGAAAACGGATGAAGAAAGAAGCTACTGCAGCCAGATGAGTCTCTTTACCAGAAGGACCACTATGCCTGCAGAATCTCTCTGCAGACTATTCTTTGCAGCTCTTTTGCCAGCACAGGCTAGATAACCACCCCAGCTACAAGGGAGACTGAGAAACAAATAGGATTATTATGATGGGATTACCCCAAACAAGATCCATTGACTCCCCAAAAAGCTAGGGTTTCTTTAATAGGAAAAACAGTGGAAATAGATACTGATCAAGTAATTTACAGCATCTGCATAAGCCCCATCCTCCTTCCAACCAAACCCGAGTTGGTTCCGCTCTCACATCTACATATCTCTGAAGTATGTCTGTTTCATCACCACTGCCCTTGCTTTAGTGTAAATTACTGGTGTATTCACTCAGGACCATAGCAGACTGCTGTTCATCAATTCTCTGCTTGACATCACAATTAAGTCCCTACAGCTTCACTTCATGCAGCGATGTTTCATGTAAGTAAACCTGAACTTGTAATTCATTGCCTTAAGCCCCTTTGGTGACAAACACCAGGCTATGCCTTACCTCCGCTCACCTTCTCTCTACTGCTTAGCCCCACTGCTCCTCTCCCCATTCCCACATACCCAGACTCCCACTCACCCTGCAGGGTACCCTCACTCTTACCTCCAGGCTCAGATAAACTCTCCTTTCTGTCTTCTTAAAAAGTACATTTGCATTGTGTAATACAATGTTGTATTACCATGATCTCAGTGTAGGGATGTTACTACCATCAGAGAGAGTTGCTTCAAAAGAAAAGCATTTGTTCAATTCACATAAGAATCCTCTTCACCCTGCATAGTGCCTGGCACTGAGGGTTCAATTAATACGTATTGAATAAACAAGATTGATATGAAAGAACATTTTCACATTGTTGCTAACTGGAAAAATCATGCAACAATTATTATTTCCCTAATCCCCATAACAAGAGGATGAACAAGAGACAGAAAAACAAAGTCATTGAGAGTTTGAACTCCATATTTCTGCTATAGCCTAACTCCACACATCAGTCCTGTGATCTTGAGTTAATTAATTTCTCTGTGCAAATTTCCATATGTGTATATAAAATGTGAATAATAATACTTAAAGAGTTAATGCTCATAATTCTAAGTTAATGTATAGATTAATACCTGACATATTGAAATGTAATAAAAGTTGTTTTCAACAGATAAATAAAATAGTCATAATTTCTAAACCTACAGAATTTATAGTCTAGGTCAGTGTTTTTTAATATAATTATAAGGTTAGAAACATATGTATTTTAAAATTTCTAGTAGTTATACTGAAAAGCAGTTTAATTATATATAAAATTAATTCAATAATTTATTTAACCCAACATGTTGAAATAGTATCATTTCAGCATTTAACCCACCTAAAAAGTTTTTTATATAGTTACCATTCTTTAATTGTATTGTCTTCAAAATTTGGACTGTAAAACCAAAAGAATGTGGTGGAAAGGTAATTTGTAGAGACTCATGGCCAATAAACAAATTTTCCATTAAAAATTCAGTCTGTATTTTATATTT
The DNA here is from genome assembly GCA_004027875.1 of Aplodontia rufa. Classification (NCBI taxonomy): domain Eukaryota; kingdom Metazoa; phylum Chordata; class Mammalia; order Rodentia; family Aplodontiidae; genus Aplodontia; species Aplodontia rufa. The sequence continues at coordinate 988 of PVKS010014884.1, read as the reverse complement.
CTAACACATCTCAGTTCATATAACTTAATTATCATTTGTATTTAGATTTCGTAAACTTTCAGTTGAAGAAAGAGCATCTATCAGAAGAAATCACGTTGGAGATTAGGGAGAAATATAGCATTTCCACACACCTGAACAAATTTCAGAGTGATTGATATATAGTGTATATATGTGTATATAGTTAGTAGGGGAAAGATTAGAGTGAGGTAGAAAGAGGAGTAGTTGTGAAGTAAGGTTAAAAAAGATAAGCAAAGGCCAGACACACAGGCACATCCCTTTAATCCTAGTAGCTCCGAAGGCTTAAGCAGGAGAATTGCAAGTTCAAAGCCAGCCTCAGCAATTTGGCAAGACCCTAAGCAACTTAGAAAGAACCTGTCTCAAAATAAAAATAAAAAAGAGCTGGGGATGTTGCTCAGTGGTTAGTTCACCTGGGTTCAATCCCTGGTACACACACACCCCACCCCGGGGCCCAAAAAATAAAACAATGTTAAGCAGGGAGAAAATCAAGAAAGACCTCATAAGACGTATTAAGAAGGTAAGACTTTGCTAAAGGCAATGAGGAGCCACTGAAGTGTTGGAACAGGGTGATTACGTGATCCTAATATCTGCATTAAACATCATTCTAAGCCAAACGCAGTGGCATATGCCTGTAATCCCATCAGTTTTTGAGGTTGAGGCAGGAGGACTGCAAGTTCAAAGCCAGCCTCAGCAACTTAGTGAGGCCCTAAGCAATTTAGAGAAACCCTGTCTCAAACTAATAATAATAATAATATTAAAAAGGCTGGGGATGGGGTTGGGGATTTAGCTCAGTGGCAGAGCGCTTGCCTAGCACGCGCAAGGCCCTGAGTTCAGTCCTCAGCCCTGAAAAAAAAAAAAAGGCTGGGGATGTGGCACAGTGTTAAACACCCCTGGGTTCAATACCTGATACAAAAAGAAAAAGAAAAAAATCACTCTAGCTATACTGTGAAACCAGATCAGAAGATGAAAA
>PVKS010014883.1:0-40236 GCA_004027875.1 Aplodontia rufa | reverse complement strand
TGAACTCAAGACACCAGCAGACCATGTGGCTTTGACCCCTGGGCTGGGGCCAGAGCCAGATGGGTTTGTGTCTGACCTCGCCTTCCTTATGGCCAAGCAGTTTTTGTAGCAAGACTGACCTGAACTCACCAGCTCATTTTTTAGGATCGGGGTTCCTTTTCCTTTATAGTGGTTTTCCCTTGGCAGAGCCGGGATTAGCAGTCTAGTCCCTGCGGTCTGCACCGGTGGCGTCTTCTGAGTGAGGAGGGCCGACCTTGCGTCCCCTCCGTTCCCCGAGGACCCCTCTGTGCCCCCAGCAAGGGCTGAACCACGGGTACAGGATGCCTTTTTCCACGGCAGGAATTCTTACCAAAACCACAAGCAAAAAACAAAACAAACAAGCAACAGTGACGGGTGTGGGTTTCGTAAAGCTTCAGTCAGGCTCTTATTTTTATATCGTTTTGCCTATGAACATGGAGTTTGCAGTGGTATTTGAAGACAAATGATCTATGTTTTTATGGTTTTCTATGGAAGGTGTTCCTGGGCCAGGCTCGCTCTGGGGGGCACCTGGGCAGGGTGGCGGTCCTCGGGAGGTGAGCGGTGAGCCCACCAGCCTGAGGGACCACCACCTCGCCTGGCACATTTGTGGCTTCTGACCATTGCGCTTTTTGTAGGGTGTTCGGACCTTTGTACAGATGTGTAGAAAACATCTTGCTACCGTTTTTGTGAATAAAAGATGCATCGATTGTTCCTACGACTCCGAGTTCACTAAGTGACCCTGCCCCAGTCCCTGTGTGAGGAGGCCACCGGGCACAGGAGGGATGCACCTGTCGCATCCGGAGGCTCTGGGGAGCTGTGCCAGGGACTCATTACCTGCCCTTGGCCCTGTGGGAACACCTTGCAGGGTGACAAGAAGCATACCAGGATTCAAACACACTTCTTCTCTGACCCCACATAGACCTTGGGGTCCTGAGGCTTGGAGCTGGGCTGGTGGGAAACAGCCTTCCTTTTGTGCCTGATGTCATGGAGGGAATTAAACTAGGTGATCCATCCCATTCCCTCGGGAGGCCTTCCTTCTCTGTTCCCTACCAGCCTTCCTGTGGGCACCCAGCTGGCAGGATCCCCACCCTGCAGGGCTCAGATGCCTCAGCTTGGCTGCGCTCTCCGGAGCTCGCTGACCAGAGCCCCTGTGTCCACCTGGCTAGGGGGTCTCTGGGCCTCTCACTGTGTAGCCCTCCAAACCTATTTGCCCCATGCCAGTGTCCCCTCTTGCAGACTTCCAAGGCTGCCTCTGGGTCTCCACCCTGTCTGCACTCCCAGCTGGTGTTCCAGCCTCGGTCCTGCCCCGGGCACACCAGGTGCTGCACCCAGGCTCCCACACGTATCCCACGTCCCTTGCCCCTCCCCTCCCAGCAGCCCCTGTGCCTGTAACGCACCCCCACCCCAGGACTGGCTCAGCTTGGTGCCCTTTCTCTGCTCTAGGTGGTAAGCACGAGCCTCTTCTTGGTGGCCCTGCTGCCTGGGTCCCTCCCTGTGGCATGTCACACTTTGTGTGGTCTCTGCCTATCTCCCAGCCTCAGTGGGGCCCTCTGGGCTGGGGTGGGGTGAGTCATTCTTGCACCCCATGCAGCATAAGGCTGAATAGACAAGCAAGACTCCCTAGAGAGTCTCTAGCATGCCAGAAGCAGGCCAGGCAGGCAGCACCCCGGACTGCAGTACACCTCCCACCTGGACCCTCTGTTGTCCCCAATAGGTCCCCATCTTCTGGCCACTGCTGCCTAGGCCTCAGGGCTGTCCCCACCCAGGCCCCCACCCCAAGCTGCAGCAGGTAGGTGGGCCCAGCCCTGACTCCCCAAGCTCTGGTCTCTTTTTCTATTCTGAGGCCAGAGTTGGCACCAGCAGAACTCCGGAAAGGGCAAGGTTATTTTTAACCAGCTGAATGCCATTCAAGCTGCAATGAATTTGGAGGACTCTGTTGGGGGTGGGCGGGGGACAACAGGGTGTGCAGCTCAGGGTGGGATGGGACACTTTCTCAGGAGGGAGGCCGAGAAGTCCTATGACTGGTGCCCATGTTGACCCCTGACCTTCTGCATGGAGGCTCCGTCTTTGGAACAGGGCAGTGCTGGGTTACCACAGGGCCCACGTGGGGACATGGGGAGGCCTACCAGGGCTTGGTCTGTGGCTGGGTTTGGGCTCTTGCTCCCGGCATGCAATGCTCTGGATGGGTCACCTGTGCTGTGCTGGGGGGTGGGGGGCCTGGGCAAGGCCCGTCCTTCTGCAGGGACCACTCAGCTCCCTTCCTGCGCCACTCTGCTTCTCTGCTTGTGCAGGGAGCCACTCTGGTCACTGCTTGTCCTGGCCTGGGGTCAGGCCCAGTGGGCAAGGGCTGGCCCTGGGGCTGGCCAGGTGGAGCCCATTTCCCACAGTCCAGGCCAGGCCTGGGGAGGGCAGGGCCTGCTTTCCTGGACAAGGAATCCACTGTCCCAGGCTGGCCTGGGGGCCTTGGGTGACCTTTCATCTGGGATATCAAAGCCCTCAGCCCTGTCATTATAGGCTGGGAACCCCGCAGGCAGCAGCGTGAATCCCAGTAGACCCGTTTTATGGATGGGAAAGCTGCAGCTACCTAGGACCCAGCCTTTGACTCCAAAAGCTGCAAGGCACCTGTGTCCTGTTCATGAACACTTGGGGAGACTGAGGCCCAGATGCAGGGGTTGCTCAAGTCCCCACTCCTGTGTTCTTCCTCAGCCGGGAGAGGCAGAGTGGAGCCTCAGGGGTGGGGTGGGAGGGTTTCTAGTGGAATGCCAGGGTCTACAGCCTGGGTAGGAGTGGCTGCTGGGGACCAGCTGTTGATGGCGAGTGGCTGGGAGGTGGGCGAGGGCCTGGCCAGGGACCCAGGGCCAAGGGGTCCCTGTCTGAGTTGTGTAGGGCTTGGGCGGGAGGCAGCTCAGGCGGTAGCTCTCACGGCTACAGAGGTTGGCCTGGCACAAGGCCATCTGCTACCCTGGGGAGAGGTGCCCGCCTGACTCAACCAGCGAGTCAGGGCCTGTTCTGCTCGCCCTGCGCACCCAGCCCTGGCACTGGAGGCCATCTGGGGAGGGGGCAGGCAGGTGATGCCAGACTACCTGGGAGCTGCCCGCCCTGCCCAGTCCCAGAGTGAGATGGCTGTGGGTGCTGCCTGGTGCCCTGTGCCCTCAGGCCTGCAGTCCCCAGGAGCTGCTCTCCAGGTGGCGCTCCTTTCTCTGAGGATGGGGGTCAGCTGGGAGGAGGTGGAGCCAAGGTTCCCATCCTGGACAGACTACTCCCCTGGGGGCAGAGGGTTCAGGCCAGTGGTAGGGCGCAGAGTGGGACTTCAAGGGCAAGCCTGGTTCTCAAGTCCCCAGTGAGCCTCCTGCTATGGTCTCCTTCACAGAGGTGGCAGAAATACCCACAGCCATGGCCATGGAGAAGTTATGGGAGCAGTAACTGGGGGGGTTGGTGTTGGGTACCGGTGAATGGAGGGTGGTCACAGTGGCACACAGCCTGTGGCACAATGCTATCCGAGAGGCAGCTGGTGCTCTTCCCTCCCTGCCCTTCTGTGCCCTTGGCCTGTGTGTCTCCTGGGCTCCTCTTATAGTGAGGCCACGTCCATGGGGTCCTCGCTGGGCTCTGACTCAGCAGCGCGTGGGGCTCCTCAGCTGAAGGGCCCTGGGGAAATAGCAGGGGTCATTGCCGCACATGGCTTCCTGGAGTCTGGGCTGGGTCCTGGCTTGTCTCTGAGCCTCGATGTCCTCTCTGCCTATGTTGGAGCTTACCTGTGTGTCCACACTGGTGACCTGGCCCACCTTTCTTATCCCCAGCGCCAACGCTGTCTGCCTTGGGGTACATGGTGCTCTAGGGTCTGTGGATGTGGTCCCAGCCTTGTCCAGGGGACAAAGGGCCTTCCAAGCCATAGTCCCTGGGGAATCTGCAGAGACCCCTGATGGTGACTGTACCTTCCAGGAGGCTGGGTAGCCCATGGCTGGGAGGGCACATCTTGGGGTGAAGGGCCCATTGGCAGATCCTCTTTTGGGGCAGGCGTTCTGGGGCTGGGCCCTGGGATGTGCTCCCAGCAAACAGGAAGTCCAAAGGAGATTTCTCCCTCCTGATATTGTGTTTAGCAAGGCGGGATCCAGGCCCCGTTTCCACACAGGAAGCCCTTGAGGCTGGGAGGGGGCCTGGAAGGAATTCCGGGGGCCAGCCAAGACCCAGGCTTCCTGCGGTTCTGAAGAGGTGGGGGTGGGGTGCAGCAGGGATCTGGGGCAGGGAGAGGCTCCCAGGGCTGCAGGCCTGTGTGGTGGGACCCACTCCGAACCCCAGGCTGGGTGGTCTTGCAGGCTATGACTGGGGACACTGAGGCCCAGGCCCCTTGGATGAGGACAGGGCAGGGAGGGGCTGCCCTGGCTCCTGTCCGCATGCCGGGCTGGGTTGCCAGCCCTCCTGCCCTGCTGCCCAAGGCTTCCACAGGTGTGGGCTCCCTCTGCCACCCAGCCGCACAGATCCTGGCCTTTGCTGGTTAGTCGTCAAAGCCAGCTCCGTGTTCACGAACAATTCCACCGAGCCCGCTGCCCCATGGCTTTCTCCGTGTCCACCTCTCAGTGCCGAGCCAGGAGGGACATTGTCAACCATAGAGTGCAGCCTTGCTTTTCCTGGTCCTCTGGCCCAGGACCCCACCCAGGATGCCACACTTCTAGTGGGGAGCTGGTGTCTGGGAGGGTGGACACAGACGCCATGACTGGGACTCTGCGAGAGACGTCTCCTCCCCAGGCTGTTGGTCTGGTCCACGCCTCGCTTGCACGGTGGACTTAGCTGGTTGTTTCCTCTGCAGCTCTGTCCCTATGTAAGGCCATTACTGAGATGCCTCAGGCCTGGCCGCTGGGAGCGCATCCCTCTTCCTCAGGAGCAGTCTGCTGCATGCGCCCAGGACCCTGCAGGCCACACTCAGTACCCATTGAAGCCTGGTGCTGTGGGGTCTCCAGCCCTCTGGAATGACAGACATGAAGGGTCATGAGGGCTGAGACCCCCTTGCCCAGGGGCCTAAGGTCTCAGAGCCCCCAGGTGTGGGGAAGCATGTGGCATGGGCTTCTTGTCTCTGTGGCCTAGGCTCCCTGGACTGCAGGGAGCTCCTGGGGGTGGAGACCGCTCCACTCCTGACTGGTCCCCCTGAGCAGAGCCCATCACTCAGTGCTGACAGCCAGAAGGCTGCGCCCTGGGGCCTCTGAGCACTAAGAAGCTCTTGGGGTGCCCAGAGCTGGGTGGCCCTTCTGTGGCTACAGTCCAGTGCCCTGCTGGGGCCTCATAGTGAACCCAGAGGCCCAGAGTAGGGGTAGGGCAGGGTAGCTGCTGGCTACTGCAGGATAATGCAGTCCAATTGCTGGTGTGTCCTGCGCAGCCCAGCCCTGCCTGGGGGGCTGGGAGGAGGGATGATGACTTCCTGAGAACCCAGGGTGTGGCTCCTGGTGACACTGCCCCTGGCCACCTTCACAGTGTCCTCACTGTGGCCACAGGAGTGTGAGGTCAGACAGGATGTGCTGCCCCAGGCACCAGTCCTCCTGCCAGCAGTCTGCCCATCCATCCACCACCCGCAGCTGGGCCATCTTCTGATGTGTGCTCCGGCCCTGGCAGGAGGCTGAGGGGCGAGGTGAGCCAGGCCTCTCATCTGATGCTCCTGCTGCGGGTTCCAGGTTTTCAGCTGTCTGGGGTGGTGGAGTGGCCTTCACGTCCCCAAGAACCCTGCCACCCACAGATACTCCTGTGTAGGGCCCGATGGCCCATTTCCCTGCAGGGACCTGGCACTACCAGATGGGCAGGGACCATGGGCATGGGGTCTGGGGGGAGGTTGGGTTGGAGCCAGCCCAGTGCCTTGATTTCCCTTTCTGTAGCAGGAGCAGCTCCATGGCTGCATCTCTTGTCCCAGCCATCAGACTTGTGGCTTGTGATTTGGAATAAATTTCCCTTTCTCCAGCAGTGGGGAAGACAGGCTGTATTTCTTGCAACCTCGGTGGCTGTTCAGGGGAACTGATCCGCCTGGCAAAGGTGATGCTCTAAATCCCACACCCGGTGATGATTTGTGGGCTCAGCTATGCTGGCACAGGCCCTGTGGCATCTTTATGAGGCCGAGGGGCCTCTGCTGAAGTGGGGACGGTGGGCGTGATCTACAGACGCGTCCACCGCAGCCTTCCATCCGCCATTCTGCCTCTGCCTGTGCCTGCTGGAGCCCGGCCTGCTCAGCTTTGTGTAGACCCAGCCAGAGGACAGAGGCAGTGGCCACATGTCCCTGCTTGCTTGGGAGCCTTGGTCTTTGGCTTCAGGAAGGAGTTTTCAAGGGCACAACTGTCCGGGGGGGGACGTCTCAGTCCATGGGCCAGGCTCTGGGCTGGGCTGAGCCAAGGGAACAGATGAAGGAGGCCTGGTTCTGTGTGCAGGGAACTCAGGCCTCCAGGGACACAGGAGGTAGCATCTCTCAACGGCGGGAAGGATCTCTCAGCTTTGGCCTGGAGTGGACGGACGAGGAGCAGCTGGGGAGCCTCCTTTTTGCTGCTGTGAGCTCCAGCACGGATGAGGGGATAGCCCTAGCTCTGCCACCTGCACAGTGGGCAGACGTGAGGACTTCAAGGCTTGGCGTGCGGACCTGAGGGATTCCATGTGCACAGCGGCTCCGTCAGCACCAGCCTGGCATCCTAGCACGGGGGCTTCCTCCTGTCCTCCCCCTGTGCTGGGGGAACTGCTACTTCCTGCCTTGGTGAGGTCCTTGTTCAGTACCTGGTGGTTCATCTTCCAGGTATTTGACTTCCCCAGAAGTGGGTGCAAATTTAATGAAGTGCCATGCTCAGAGCCCAGGAGGGGTTGGCCCGATGTGATTCCTGAGCCCCGGAGAGGCCGAGGCCCAGGCTGAGCATGCGTGTTTGGCTGAAGGAGCAGAGCTGGTGGTTCTGAGGCGCCTCGGAGGAGGGCTCTGTGGGTGGAGGACAGTGGGCAGGGCCATGCCACACATCAGAACAGGCCAGCGCTGGGATGGAAGCTGACTTTAGGAGGTTAGTTGTCCCCTGCAGGACATATTGGAGGGCCCTGTCTCTGACCCCTGCTTGGGGTCCCATTGAAGCCCTCACGTAGAACCGTCCACAAAAGCCTCAGCCCTATCTGCTACTGGGGTGGCCAGCTGCCTGGACCAGCTTCTCAGGGGACCCCGGCCGCGTCCTCTGTCCCCAGGCTGCTTGTGCCTATGCGAGCAGCTGTGTGTACTGTCTTGGTCCCTGTAGCGGCTCAGGTCGCTGCAGACTGCAGGCTGTGTGCTCGCTCGCATGCAGCAGCAGCTGGACTTTCTCTTTCCAGCTATAGGGGTGAGCCTTCCTCAGGTGGGACCTGGGCTCCGTTGCCACATTCACCTGCTGTGCCTGTCAAAAGGCTGGTCTCAGGCCCACTCTTGGCACCTGGACTCCACATAGCCTGAGTCCTCCCCAGGAGAGGACCACTGTGCAGCCCCCAAGGTGCCCGTGCTGGGTGAGTGTCCTCGGTGAGCCGGGGTTGTTTGGGGAGAGGTGGAGGGTACCAGACACCTCCTGCTCAAGCCATGTGGCCCTTGTCCATGCCAGGGCTCCGGGACTCACTCCACACTGTGGACTGGCTTCACTGCCCCACATTGCTTCCAGGGCCCTCTGGGGAGCGGGCAGGACCACCTCTCTGGGCCATGACTCTTGATGTTCTCCCAGCTTGAAAGCTGCTGCCCTTAAGCAGCCCACTGCTCTGGGCCCACCCACTGGCCACTCAGAGCAGTGCTGGGCATGGGAGGCCTGGGACTTCCCCAGGGCAGAGGGTTCCAGGCTGTCGTGTGCTTGGGGACTGCTGGAGTGGCACCGTGAGGTGAGGATGCCACAGGATTGGCCCTCTGTTCAGAGTCTGCCTGGCCCCTGTGCTGGGCAGCCCAGCCGGGCAGCACTCTGTCTGGTGGAGGTGGGCCTCTGTCCTCATCCATCTCCTTGACAGGGCCCTGCTGGCTGGGCCACCTGTCCCCAGCTGTGCTCCTGACCTTGGAGAGAGGAACACCTGCTCCCCCAGATGGCTGGATGGGGAGGTGGCAGAGAGAGCCCAGGGGGCTGGGTGGGTGAGGCTCCCAGTGCTGCTGCCCCACCTGGTCCCCTAGGAGGCCCCCTCAGTGGGCTGGTGGAGGGTCTGGGTAGGCCGGTCCTCAGGGCTGGCAGCTCCATAGGGAATCTGGGTGTCCTGGGGGCAGTCCAGGGTTGGCCTCCCTCCACCTCAGCTGTATGCCCCTGGGGTTGGGGTATGATCTGAGCTTCGAGCCCTTGGCAAGGGGTAAGGTCTGCCACCCCAGGCACAGGGTCAGGATGAACAGGGGGCCAAGTGATGGCTCATGACTGCCTCGTTTGGTAACTTCCCCGTTATGCCAGTCTGGCCAGCGACAGTCCTCAGGCTGCTTGTGTCAGGCCACCTCCCCAGGTGGCATGCGAGGCACATGTGCACAGGCTTGGAGTTGTGCCAGGTGCTCTCTGCGGCCGGGTCAGTGCTCTTGGGATCCAGACATGGACTCTTCTACCAGCTCCCTGCCGTCCCTCCCGGCCTGGTTCTCCACAGATCTGTGTCCAGGCAACATCTGAGCCTGAGCCCAGATGCAGGTCAGGGACCTGCTGTGCACAGTGCCCCAGGGCCAGTAGCTCCCCAGGCAGAGCAGGAGGGGGCTCTGCACCCATCACACAGGCTGTCCTGGCCTGGTCCTAGTGGGACAGTGGCCTGTTTCCCAGTGGCAGGAGTGAGTGTGACCCATGAGAAAGGGCAGGCTGCACATCCAGTCTGTACCACTGGACATCTGGAGTCCAGCTCCTGATGTTAGCAGGGGCCTCAGCTTCTGCCTACAGAAGTGGGGCTGGGACCCAGTGTGGGCAAATCTGGGAATCTGGGAATTTAGTTCAGGCCCTGGGCAACATTGGAGTCCCCCTTAAAGGAACCTGGAGTAGGGAACAAGCATTTTCTTCCAGAAACTTCTACAGGGACATCTTTATCTGTGGCCAGGCTCTGCATGAGGAAGGAGGCCATGGGGACTTCCAGAATTGGGGATTTCCAGGCTAGAGTGCTGGGCAGACTGGCCTGGACCCTGAGGGTTTCCCAGGGTTGCACAGAGGCAGCCCCCGTGGTGCTGGGGAGCAGGAGCTAGGGAGGGTGAGGACAGAGGCAGAGGGCCAGGGCTGGGACTTGGGTGGTCACAGGCCCCACATGGTGCTGCTGCTCTGCCACCTTGGATTTGTTCCTGGCGCTTGGCCAGGACCGGTGTTTCCAGTTTGGCACACTGCCCCCACATCACATAGCTTTCCTGCAGTGGCAGGGCTGGGAGCAGGGTGTGTGGGCTGAGCTCCCTGGGAGGGCTGAGCGCGGGTCCCCAGCTCTGAGGTTCAAGTTTCTGCTGGTTGTGCAGCCCCAGGGATGCCATCGAACCCCTCTGTGTCCCTGTGTGCTCCTCTGCAAGTGGAGAAATGCATTTGCAGGGCTTTCGCAGGGTTCTGCTGACGCTCTGACTCAGTAAGGGGCTTGGCCATGCTTGGCATGTGATGCGGCAGCACAGACGGGCACGGCATGTGGACAGCATCGCCTTGCTCTGCTCCTACCCGCTGTGTGACCTGGGATGGCCACCTACCCCCTTGAGCTCCCTTCCCAGACTGGGAAACAGAAAAATATCGTTACAGTGCCCTGCCTCATGGCGTAGGGCTGGGGACACCTGGAAGTGCTACCTGGTCCTCCATGTGGACCTTGCTGTGGGCATTTATAAGGGCCTTCTGTGTCCTGGCCTGGCTGGTGGACGAGTCACCTGTTTTAATGCCCAAGGAGGTAAGCCCAGGAGTGCGGGGCCTGTCCAAGGCACAGAGGGAGGGAGGAGCTGGTTGCAAGCCTGTGGCCGAGCTCTGCCCTCTCAGCTTGCCCCTGGGGTCTGGGAAGCCTGGTCAGGGCAGGACCATGGGCTGATGGGGGTCTTGGGGGTTGTTGGTGTCCAGGCGTCTGCGTGGCTGTGTTTGCCTGTGGCCGACCTGGGTGCCCACGGTGGTGAGGCAGCTGGGCTGGGCCCCCTGGGGTGATCTCTGCTAAGTCCCCAGAGTCAGGTGAGGGCTGGTGTCCTGCCCTGGGACACACATGTTCAGTGGCAGCCCACTGGGGCAGGGGGCCCTCACTTGCCAGGATACCCACCCCAGCTCCCTTGGGACTGGGCGGCCTGAGAAGCCTAACCCAGCAGTCTGGATGCCGTGTCTCCCTTGGTCCCTGGGGCAGCTCAGCGTCCTGGAGCAGGGCCAGCAGGGGGCCTGAATGGGGGGCCGAAGGGATGGGGAGGCTGGCAGCTACGGGGCCAGCTAACAGCTGGAGAGGGCTGGCTGGCTCTGCCCTTCCCTGGGCCCTCAGCACCCTGCGAGGAGGGGCTCACCAGGCACCCTAGGTGCAATCACAGCTTCGGGTGTCAATGTATGGGGTGTGAGCACCAGAGCCAGGGGCAGTGACACTTGCAAATAAGCCCTGGCAGGGTGGCACCTAGTGTGAGTCCCAGCCCTGCTCACAGGGTGCCACTGTGCACCTCTGGGGATATGGAGGCTGCCCAGCCCTTCCTACCCCACCGTGGAGGTGTGATGAGCCCTCCCAGCAGTTGTCCACTGCAACCCTGTTGTCTCTCCACACCTGGTCCCCCCTGCTCCTGGGCCCAGTGCCACCTTCCTCACAAGCCCTGCTCCATGGCTTTACCTCTTCCTGGACACCTTGTCCCCCAGCCCCCTTCCTAAGCCCCAGGCCTTCAATTCCAGCAGCTCTGGCTGAGACCTGGGTATTTAATAAGGGCACCTGTGAGGGTCAAGTTCGGAGAGGCCCAGGGGTGGTGGAATGACTTCTGCAGAGACACAGCAGACTCCACAGGTGAGCAGTGAGGCTGTACTCTCCTGGAGCAGTGGCCCAACCTGCTGCCACCCTGGCTGGGCATCTGTGGGGCATCTGCCTGTCACTCACAGTATAGGCTCTGGAGCCGAGCTGGGCTGCCATGTCCTCTTCTGACGCATGGGAGAGACATCCCAGCTTCCCCAAGGTTGCAGTGGGCAGCAGGTCAGATGGACCTGGGCACTCAGTCCGTAGGCAGAGGCCACCATGTGCCAGTTCTTCTCCCCAGGCCTAGGCTCTGGGCACAGCTGTACTGGCAGCTGGGCAGGGGCTGGATGGCCCCCAGCAGGCAGGGCACGGTCTGGGGATGGAAGTTGCTGTGAGTGGCAGGTGAGGCCGCAGCGCGCCCGCCACTTCCGGGCTCCTTCCTGAGGAGGCACAGTGCCGGGTCACCTGGAGCCCACCAGGCAGCTTGAGATTGGGAGGCACAGCTGGCGGGCCCTGCTCAGACCTGCTGCAGGGCTGGGGAGGCCCCTCTGGGCCTCACTGTGCCCCTGGGGGAAGGGCGTCCGGCCCTGAGGTCTTTCTCCACGACACTAGGTCAGATCCTTGGGCTCCTCTGTCCTTCAGTTTGGTAAGAGAGGGTGGAATTGCTGATCCAGTTTTCTCGGGCTCATCTTCCTCTTCCACTCATTCATTCATTCATTTTTGGTGCCTGGGACTGAGCCGAGGGACCCACATATGCTAAGCAATGCTCCACCACTGAGCTACACCCCAGCCCTCATTTGTTCATTTGATAAATATCCACTGCGTGTCTACTTGGTGCCAGGAAGTAGAACAAGTATGGTCGTCATCCTTTAGGGGCAAGTCTTCCCTCTCATATGCCCATCCATCCATCTGTCCAGCCATTCTTCCTTCCTCTCATTCTGTCAATCATTGTCCCATTCATTTTCCATATTCCTACCCATCCATCCATCATCTCTCCTCCATCTGTCTATCATCCATCCATCATGTGTCCATCATCCACCCACCCATTCATCCCTTGTCCAGTAACAACCAAACTTTACACGATTCTGGACCCAGAGCTGAAGGTGAGGGCCTGGCATTACCCAGTGTGCCCAGGCTCTTGGAGGACTCTCCCTGGGAAGGCCGATAACTGGCTGCTGCAGATGGACCCTGGTCCCCAAAAGGGTCTGAAATTGTGCCGGTACCTGGGCTCTTGCCAGGTCTAGAGCTGTGGTCACCCCACCCCTACTGCAGAGCCCTGCAAGGAGGCCCCCAGAAGTGGTTGTATGGGGAGGGTGGGAGATTGGTGCACTGCAGACCTGAGGCTGGCTCTGTCATGTTGGTGCTAAGGTCCTCCACCTCCTTGGACCTCAGTTTTCTTATCTGTGAAAAGGAAATGGCTGTCCTGAAGTCTAAGTTTGAATACCCTGGGCACCTGGAGCTGAGCTTGTGTGTATGGGAGGCAGAAGGGCTACACGGGGGTGCAGGAAGCCCAGGACTTCGGCTTGAGAGCCACTCTTGGGGGCCTCCCCGGGCTGCAGCATCAGAGCCAACCTCTCCACAGGTATGGGCACAGCAGGGGTGGTGGGGGTCTGAGCAGGATGCAGCAGGTGATGGAGCTCCTCGGGGAATGAGTGGCAGGACCGGAGCTTCACGAAGACCCAGAGCCCGAGTTCTCCCAAGACAGGATGGCAGGGGTGTCGCCTCGCTCTCTGGGTGGGGGACTGAGGCTGCCGAGCAGAGGTGACAGGCCTGGGTCTCGTGCTGGTGGATGGCCCCTGTGCTTCTCACATCTGGGACCTGCTGTCTCCACAAGCTGTCTGTGCACTGCCTCTGGGGGTCAGGGGTTCAGGAACATCAGTTAGAAGAGGTCTGTGCTGGGAGCCTGGGCTGGCACTGGTGGCCAGGCTGTGCAATTAACCAGTGTGGAACCCTCAGGAGGAGGAAGGGCTCGTTGTGCCATCTGTCTGCGGGTGATTTGTGCGGATGCCGACGTGGAACTACGTCCTGAATCATGCTGGGCATGTTGCACACGCATCGCCAACAGACTTGTTCCTAAATTATCTTTTACGATCACCAGCAAATCTGTGGGTAGCGGGTATTTGTACCCAAACCCAGTCGTTATGTGTGGCAGCAGAAGCAGCATTAATTATTGATGCGTCTGGCCACCTCCTCGCCACCTCCAGTTAAAATTCATGGTCCAGCCACTCTGCAAATATTGATTCTGACCTGAGTTGATGTTTCCCCCTTAACATTATTATAATGAGGGATAAAAATCAAATTGCCGTCACCGAAACTCAATCATTCCTCTGTGCCGTTGCTCATCGATCTCCCCAGATTTTACCATAAATTATTCTATTCAATTAAGTAAACTCACACATAATGGCATTTTGCAAACTGAATAATTTATTGACTGTGTTTGGCAAGAGCCTGGTTTGGTGTGGGCTAGGGAAGGAGAGGATTTGTCTGTGGCGGGGCACTTGAGCCGGGGCTGGGTGAGGGGCTGCAGGGGGCTGTGTGCTGTGGGGTAGGCAGGGCATGGGTGTGGATGTGGCCCAGTGAGAGCAGGGACCCCAGGGAGACTTCGAGGAGGAGGGCGGGCCAGTGGGTGTAGGAGGGGGAGAGGGCCATGGCTCAGCCCGGGCTCAACCTTTCCTCCTGGTGCCCAGGTGCCTTGGCCGGCTTGGGCTGGCCTAGCGCAGTGCCGCAGGTGGACCGGTGTAAACAACGGACCTTCACGTCCTGCAGGCTGAAGCCCAAGAGTGGGATCTGCAGCTTGGCTCCTCCGAGGCCTGCCCTGGAGTGGACTGCGTCTTCTCCCTGGGTCTCACAGGCTCAGCCCTCTGCCAGGTCTGTGTCCCGGTTCCCCTCTTCTTACGAGGACCATGCTGGGTCCCGTGCCCCTTGTGACTGCAGTTCACTTAGTCACTCTTTAAAGGTCCTGTCTCTCAATACCATCAGGCCCTGAGGTCCTGGGGTCAGGGTTTCAGCATGTGAATTTGGGGAGGGGGCCACCCACTGTGGGTCAGTGTGGTTCTCTGCCTTCAAGGTCCAGGTCCAGCCAGCCTCTTCCAGATTCAGCCTCCTCAGCTGCCTCTGCACCAAGCCCTGTGGGAACTGGCCCTGTCACCCGGGCCCTGGTTGCACCCCCACCCGGCCTGTGTGCCTCATGTCCCCAGAGATTCCTCCAGAAGCAAGTGGAATAAGGGGTACAACCGTGTGGCAGGACGGGTGGGCAGTCCCTGTACTCACTGGTAGGGCCAATCCTGCCCTCCCACTGGATGTGTCCCCTAGCCTGGGACGGCATGGGCCCTCAACAGCACCTTCATTCCGGGAGCCACATTCCGCCACACTTCAGCTGAGCACACTTCTCAAAGTCCATATTCAGGGATGAATGCTTTCTACACCTGTGCCTCGGATGGGTCATGGGGTCTTAACCAAGACCCATGCTAAACAGAACCTACCCGGCCCCAGCCTGACCCTGAGTCTGCCCCAGGCGGTTCCCAGCAGCACAGGCCAGGAATCTGGGGTCCCATGCTCCCTCCCAGTGTGGCAGTGGAAGCCATCATGCTGGCTGGGGCAGGGTCAGCATTGCCAGGCCAGTGCGACCCTGCATTGAGCCTGCTGTGTGTGTGTGGCAGGGGACAGAGGCTGGACAGCGGTGCAGGCCCCAACTTCTCTGTCTCACCAAGAGATGGATTAGGGTTCCCTCAGGAGGTATGTCCCAGAGAGGGCATGGCTGACCCTCAAGACATAGTGGGAGTGGGTGACATAGGGGTAGGGGCTGCGTCCCCAACATGGGAATGTGAAGTGGAGCTGGGGAAGTGTGAAGGCAGCCCTTCAGGGACATGCCCTCCTTGCCCTCTGAAGGGGTGTGTTGTCCCCCAGAGTCCTTCCCCTCTGGAAAGGGAACGGGAGCCAGAGAGGGGCAGGGGCTTGCTGGCTCCCAGGCCAAGACCAGGTCCCTGGAGCAATCCTGGGGGCCCAGTATCCCTGAGCTTCTCTCCTGTGGCCGGGCGTGGGCTATGCAGCACAGAGACAGTGACTGGGGGTAATTAGGGTTAATTGTTCCTGGAGCTGCCCTGCTCCGGCTCAAAGCCGTTATCGCTGATCGCCTCCATAACAAGCCTGTCTTGGCAGGGCCCAGCTGGTAGCAGGTGGGGCTGCCTTTCCTAGAGACCCTCCCCTGGGCTCCCCTGGCCCTGAGGGTGTGACCGGTTGCATGGGTGCTAAGTCCCACAGCCAGCCTGCTGGCTGCATGCACGCCTGGGTGCACAGGGATGGTGGGGTATGGGCCAGGGCCACGCCTGGGACCATGCCCCTCATGGTGGGGCAGAGGCAGGGGATCACATGAAGAGGTGGAGGCAGCAGAGGCTCCCCCTGCACCCCATTCCCTGCTGGGAGGAGCTGCTCTCCACACCTGCCGCAGGGGCGATGCTTTGGGGGTGCCCTGGGGAATCGTGGTGCAGAGGTGGGCGCTTCCTCTTTCTGAGACCCCTGAGTTCATGACCACAACCAGGAGGCCCAAGACCCACGGATGTGGGTGCTGTGGAGGTCGGGTGCCAATTCCTGAGCCTGACAATAGCCGGGGGATGATGCTGCAGAGCCGGTGCTCGAGAGCAGCTGGGCCCTTGCAGCCCTCTGGCAGGGACATCACCATGCTGGACCTTGGGGCTCCGGGGCCTCTGCAAGGGTCTGGCTGTAGCTGGGCAAGCTTCTAGCATGTTCATGTGTGGCACATGGCACACCATAAGCCAGGCGGGCTGGGAAGTGTTTGTGAAATGCTAATTATATAAACATGGGCCATTGGCATGGCACTGCTCCTGACAGCAATTGGCGGGCCACATGGTGGCTGCGGAGCTTCGTCTTAGGTGGGTGTCCTCTCAGGCAGAGGGGGCGTGGGGCTTCTGGTGGCCACACCCTGGGTCTATGGGGCGAGGCAGGTGAGGGCAGCTCAGGGAGCCTGTCTCTGTCCCTGGGCAGAGTCCAAGGTAGTAATGCCCTTGGGGCAGTAGCTGTTCAGAGTCACCACCCTTGACCACATCCCAGCTCAGCCTGGGGCTGAGCCATGGGACAGGCTGGTTTCCGACTCCTGCATGACCAGGCCACCAGCAAGCTGAGGTCTGGGGGAATTCTCAGATGCTGTTCCAGGCTGGCAAGGTGTGGTGGGGCATGTGTGACCTTCCTCACCCTCAGTCCCAGCTTGGGTGGCACAGGCACAGTAGGGTCCCCACCATCTTGGTCTTGCTGGGACCAAGCTTCATGCTGGGAAAGAGGACCCTGCAGGCTTGGGCTTTGGGGCTGGCAGAAGTGTGGCTGATCCTCATCAGCTGAGGCAGAGTTCCCTGTGGCTGCTTCCTGGGGAGGACGAGTGGCCTGGGGAGGACGAGTAGCCTGAGCCGGACCTCAGGCCTTTGCGGCAAGGCCGGGGGAGGGGGAGTGCTCTCACATCTTTTCCCCAATGCCCTGGCAAGTGTGGCTTCTGTGGTGCTCGGGGATGAGTCCCGGTGGTGTCCTGATGTTCCGCAGAGTGAGGAGCAGAGGTCCTCCAGGGGTGACTCTGGGCTGTACCTGAGTACCCGATTTTAAAAGTAAGGCTTCATTTTCAATGCCCGGAGCATCCACGTGTTTAGCCTGCCTCATGCTCAGACCACCTATCCTGGGTCTGTGGGCAGAGGGTGTGGCGGAGGGTGCATGGCTGTAGGGAGTGAGGTGGCCCGCAACAGGCCCATTGGTGAGGGTGAGGGGTCCCGGGTGCCTCTGCTTGGCACCCTTGAGCTTGACACTGGGCCTCCACACACAGAGGTCCACCACTGCTCTGTGTAAGCAGCACGGGGGGCATGGTTACAAAAGTTCTTTCCACTGGGCATGGTGGCACTTGCCTGTAATCCCAGCAACTTGGGAGGCTGAGGCAGGAGGATTGTGAATTCAAGGCCAGCCTCAGTAACTCAGCCAGACCAGCATCAGCAATTTAGCAAGGCCCTAAGCAGCTTAGAGAGACCTTGTCTCAAAATAAAACATAAAAAGGGCTGGGGATGTGGCTCAGTGGTTAAGCACCCCAGGCTTAATCCCTGGTACCAAAAAAGGAAAAATGTTCTAGCCTTCAACTAAGCCTCCCTGGAGCTGGCTCTGACACCCACCTGGAGCGCAGCTCAGCAAGGGTGCTGAGGGGCCAGTGAGTGTGTGCTGGAAGCACCCTCTGCTTCAGTCATCAACCGTGCGGTTACGGAGTCAGGGCTGGACTCACCCCGGGGAACACCCTGCCCCCTCTGGGTATTTGCTGGGAAGTGCTTGTTCTAGGTGTATAAAGGACACCAGGCCGGAAGCCTTCTGATGCCCACAGGAGTCCCCTTGCCCTGCCCCCTCTGGCTGTGGGACTTGGAGCGTGTTCTGGTGCATGGCCACTGGCCTGGAGGGCGTGGCCTTGGGCCACCCTCTCCCCACCCTGCCTTTTCCTTCTGGATCCATCTTCATCTGTCTGAATCTCGCCTACCTGGCAGGTCCTCCTGGAATGGGGCCCCCACCCTGAGCCTCCCTGAGCCTCAGGATGATGCAGCTGCCCCTCCCTGGAGCTCCACAGTCCTTTCCCTTTTTTTTTTTAAGAGAGAAGGAGAGAGAGAGAGAGAGAGAGAGAGACACTCAATTTTATTGAGTTTTTCACATGGCTTTCGTTGCTCGGACACTTAGTTGTGTACGTGGTGCTGGGGTTTGAACCTGTGTATTCACGCATGCTGGACAAGCGCCGTAACCACCGAGCCACTGCTCCAGCCCAGTCCTTTCCTTTTTGCTACAAAAAAATATTAAAACTTTTGAGGTGCTGTAAGAAAATCAAACACATGCCCAGAAGTGGTGAGCAGACTTTCCTTCTGCAGAAGGTGCACTCACAGCAGGGATCCGATGACACGCACGAGTGGGTGGGCATCCGCCTGCTTATACCTCCAACCTGCCACAATCCTGCCCTTCACCCTGATCGAGGGGCTCAGGGGTACGGTCTGCACGATTGGCTAATATGAAATTGGGTGTGGGTACAGAAAGGGTGTAATGGGATATCTGATAAGGAGTTGAAAAGGGATTATCTCTGACCACGTGGTTCCTGACCTCGGATGGCCTCCTTTTGCAGACAAACCTTAAGACAGCACTCTGAAACTGGACCATCCGATTTCCTGTTTCTCACTCTTTGTCACGGAGCACCTTCTCTCGAGATGACAGAAGCTTATGTCTGAGCCCTCCCATGGCCCAGTATCTGGGTCCAGCAGGTGGTCACATGCCTGTTGACTGGCTAGGAGAGGGCAGGGGACTTGGAAGCTGGATGGAGGCAGTGGCCTGGACAGTGGCTGGGTGGCCAGGACCCCAGCACAAGCTGGAAGGCATAGTGCCCTGTCTTCCTCTCCGAGCTGCCTTCTTCCATGACCTGCTGCTGTGGCTTGGATCTGAGCATCCCCAGGGCTTGTGTGGAAGGCCTGGTCCCCAGGGCAGCAGTTGCAGAGCTGGGGCTCTGGGGAGGTGATAAGATCATGAGGACTCTGACCTCGTCGTGGATTAACCTGCTGAATGGGCTACCAGGAGGAGGTGGAAACTGCAGGCTGGTGAGGCATGGCTGGAGGAAGCAGGTCCCCGGGCGTGTGCCCATGGGGGCTATGTCTAGTCCCTGGCTCCTTCAGCTCTGTTGCTTTCCCTTGTGGCTTCCCGAGCTGCTGACAGCCTCCTCAGCCAGGCCCTCCACCATGATGGGAAGGCCCGCTGGACTGGACCTCTGAAACCTGGAGCCAACTAGGTCCTTTCTCCCTGGTTATGTCACAGGAGCAAAAAGCTGACAGGCACACCTGCCCTAGTGGAGCCCCTAGGCCAGGGGCCCTCTCATGGGGAGGTGCAGGGTGCCTACTGTTTGAGACACCCTATTTTGGAAGAACTGGGTCTCGTGGGACACTGCCCCCTGGCTGGGTGCCCGCTGTCATTCCCCATGGCTGCCCTGGTCTCCCTGCCACGCATGGCATTGCTGGAGTGGCCTCTTTCCTTGCCCGTTCTGCCTCATGGGATACGGCTAGGCAGTATACACCCAGCCCACAGCCAGGATCCCACATAGCACTTTTGGGGACAGGGTGGGGACCCTGCCTTCCAGGGCTTTTCCCTGGGAGTGACAATGGCCAGCTGGAATCAGGCCTGGGCTGGGTCTGGGTCCTGCAGCCTGAAGGCTCCCTGCCATCTTCCCTCCCATTCCAGGCTCCCCATGTCTCAGATGTCTGGTTGGGGTACCACAGTGTGATGTGTGCTGTGACATTAGAGGAGAAAATGAGGTACTCTAGTCAGGGTCATGCCTGGAAGAGTGCTCAGAGAAGGTGACATTTGAGCTTTCTGGCCAGGACCAGGAGGGTGCAGGCCCCTAGATGGGGGACCAGTGGGCAGGAAGTCAGGAACTGGGCAGAACTGCTGTCCTGGGGGCAGAGAGGCAAAGCCACGCCTTGTAGAGAGGGTGGTAGGGCTGGTGGAGACGGGGCCAGGTGAGGAGGGGCCAGGTGAGGAGGGTCCAGGGCACACGGGCAGGTGTGTGTGGGTGCTGGCCTGGCCTGGCAGTATGGGTGAGTGAGCCTGCTGGGGGTGCAGGACAGGCTGGCCAGGCAGGTGGAGCAGGGTTTGGGGTCCTGGATGCTGCCACAGAGACTCTGGGGTTCCCTGGGCCTTGCCCTTGGCACTCAGGTGTTGGGGCCAGGGACCATAGTACTGACTGCCTCTGTTGCCAGGACCAGCCCTGACGGCTCTCCTGGGAGGGCAGCCACCCTGGGGGTCAGCACCGCAGGCCCACAAGCCATCTGGCAGCCCCAATGTGCCCAGCTGGGTTATTCCTTGACTTGGGCCTGGAGGGTCATTCCCAGAGGCCCCAGGATGGACTTCCAGGGTGAGGGATTAAGTCACTGCTGGCAGCTGAGCGTCCAGAGAAGCCGCTAAGTGAATTTTCCTGGTGGATCAATTGTGTAATTGGCGGCCGACCTCTTTCTTCTCACCTCTTTCTCTCTCTTATCAGGTCCCCTTGCTCTGTCTGGCTTTTGTCCTGTGTGTGGGGGGGCGGGTTTCCTGGGGGCACAGCCTGGGAGGTGACTTAGGAGAACCTCCTGGTCAGAAATACCGTTAATGAAAAACAGGTCTGAGACCATCTTTTGGTCTTTCCATTAAATCCTGCCCGTTTCCATTTCATGGAACAGTTTCCTAATTCTATTGGTGACGTGCCTGTAAGCCACAGATAAAAACAGGCCATTTGCATGGGGCGAGGGTGGCATGGAGGGGCCCTCCTTCCCTAGAGACACCGTGAGGCTTCTTCGTCACCCACGCTCCTGGGGTTTAAAATTCAAAGCCAGCGTAGGGCTTTCCCCCTTCTGCTAACTATTAGAGACAGATTAAATTTAAAAGAGATTTAATTTGTCGGGGCAACATGGGCATTAATGGAGGATAAATCATGCCTGCCAAGAGAAGCGCATGGCCCCGGTCTCTCTGTGTGGGGCTGTCTGAGTTGGCAATGGGCACAAGCAAAAGTTTAATGCTCAGGCTCTGTCTGGCATCCATACAGATGCACCAGTCACTCCTCCAAGTGCCCTGTTCTGAGTGCCAGCTGAGGCAGTAGGGATTCGGCTGTTCAGGTAGAGACCCTGGAACCGTGCAGGTCACAAAGAGGGCAGGCCAGGGCTCTGTCCCTCTGTGCCCTGGTAGGCAGGGTGTCTGGCTCCGTGTGCCAGCCGTGTGTGAGCACTTGTGAAGACCTCTTTTGGTTGCTGGTGGAGTGGGCCCTCTGGCCATTGTTTTCTGGGAGTGTGGGGGTGCTGGTGTGTTCCCAAGGACACTCCCTGTGGGAGAACCCAGCAGGGTGAGGGTGGGCACAGCACTCAGGACAGCCTACAACTTGTGTGGATTTGGCTGTAGCTGCTGGTGGCTGGGGCCTGGGCAGAGTGGGGTGCAGAGGTAGGCAAGGAGGCGCGAGTCTGGGAGAAGGGACAGTGGGGACTCTTATATAGGGATCTCTGGGCACTGGGGGAAGACAGGGGCCTGGACTCCTGGCTTCTGACTGGGAGATGAAGTGGGGAGCCTGGGGTGTCTCTTGTGAGGTTGAAGTGAGGGTAGCAGGGTCAAGAGACCAGGCCTCTCTTCCTGGGGTCCTCTGAGGTGGGGCCTGGAGTCTGGCAGTGACCCCTACAGGTGTCAGAGCCAGATATGCAGCAGGCCAGGAACTGCTGAAGCAGGAAACCTTGCTGCCTTGGTCTCTCTGGAAGGCAGGACCCTGTGGAGCTGCCAGCCCTCTGCCCTGCCCCCTCCCCCTGCCTGAGGAGGGAGGGCCAAGCACAGTTCATCACTCCTGAACCTTCTAGTGGGGGTCCCCATGGATATTCAGGGAGCCCCACTTCTGGAAAATAGTAGAGCCTCAAGGGTCTGAGGCACAGATGCATGGCAGGGTCCCAAACCCTGGAGACCCCCACACTCCAGGGCAGGGGTGATGGGTCCTGGCTCAGCCCCTTCCTGCTCTCCATCTGTGCTCCAGGCCTCAGCCCCCTATAAGACCCCCTGGGACCCACCCTGGTCCAGGCCTGCCAATTAGGGCCTCTTAGTGAGGTCCAGCCCAGCCTGGGCACCTGGGCACCCCCCAGGGACAGGGCTCCGGATTAGGGGGCCACGCCCAGTCTGATTTTTGAAGGATCAGCAGGGTGCTTTGTGTCCCTGCAGCAAGGTCCGTTGGTCCTCGGGGGGCCTGTAACTGCAGCCCGCCTTGAAGGGAGGTGTGGGAGTCTCAGGACCTGTGCTCGGAAGAGCTCCTCCCCAGTTCCCTGACTGCACCTCCAGCCTGCGTCTGAGCCCCTTCTCTGCAGCCTCAGCACTGCCATAGCACATGGGAGGGTGTGGCCAGGGCTCAGGTGGCCCGGGGAGCCTGGCCCTGGTGGCCTGTGGTCCTCGTGCTGTCAAAGGCCTGGGAAGTGGCAGCCGCTCTGCCTGGCGCCTCTGAGGATCTGGGCCTGGTACTTCAAAGACCATTACCTGCAGCAGCACCTGCTGGGCTGGGGGCTCACCTGCTTGGGGGTGGGGATGTGGGGGATGCGTTGGTCATGCTCAGGGCTGGGGGCTGTCTGCCCTGGCTAGTCCCTTTCACTAGCAGGCCCCAGGAGCAGGTCCATGCCCACCTCATCTTGTGCTGCACAGGTGAGCACCTGGGAGGGAGCTGGGGCCATGGGGCCACCTATTTGGAGATGCCTGTTCTCAATCTGAGCCGCCCATGTCCCAATGGGGGGGTGTCACTGGCTTCCACGTGGGTCTTTCCTCAGGCCGGAGGAAGAAGGCCCAAGCCCTGCCGTGAGCCCCCAGAAGGTCACAGAGAGGCCCGGCCCCACAGGTGTGGCCCTGCCCAGCCCGACCACATCTGTGGGAGGTTCTTGAGTGGTCTTCTCCCCAAGAAGTGTCATGCACCAGCAGTTGCTCCCTCCCCACAGCCCGCTCTCTCCTGGCTTTCCTGGGAGGTGGAGGAGATGGGGACCAGCATGCTACTTCCTGGGACCCTGGATTGGAGGCTCCCTTTGTGGAGGCTCTCCGGGTCCACAGCCTGAGCTCTGTGGCTGCCCAGCAGGCAGTGCACCTGAGGCTGCTCAGGAAGATCGGTGGCTGCAGGCTTTGGGGGTTTCCGTGTCCCCTTCCCACTGTTCTGGGTGGGGGGAGCCAGCGCTGGCCGTGCATGAGGCTCCTGGCCAAAGTGGGCAGTTCCTGCCGTATGGTCCAGTGTTCGTGGGTGCCTGGTGAATGCCAAGCAGCTTGGTGACCCGCCCTGGCCGTTAAGGGCCTGATTTGCATCGGCTATGGCCTGGTGCCAGCTTGTCTCGCCCTTCCAGATGGCTGACCTGGGGGTGCTTGAAGCCGCCCTCCTTGGAGGCTGATGGCCACGCTCTCTGCTGCTCCCCAGCCTGTCCAGACTTTTATGGGGCAGTGCCAGGGCCAGGGGTACGAGCAAGTGTACTTGTGAGTTGAATGAAAGGATGGGTGGACAGACGGTGGTCCCTCTCAGTTTGGGACCTCCAGGTGCTGCCCTACCCAACACCAGAAAAGGGCAAGGTACCCATGGCTCACCCCTGGATAGGGACTGGGAGACTGGGAAACCAGGATGCCTGGGTACAGGGGCTCATGTAGTGGGGGTGGGAGATGCAGACCCAGACCATGCTGGCAAAATGACAAGCCTCCCTTTGTGCCCAGGAGGCAGTGAAATGGCACCCTGGGGCTTCTGGGAAGGCCAAGGGGAGGCAGGGAGGGTTGGTGGCTGGAGGAACAGGTGGGTGTGCCTGATCTCCATGGTCCTGGCTAGATCTTCCTGCCAGACTTGACTTGCTGGAGCTGTCGATCTGTCACTTCTGACTGCCCCAGAGCCATCCAGGAGTTTCTGAGGCTGCCAGAAGCATAACTGGTTTTTCTTTTTTTTTTTTTTGTTGATAGGGGGGCATCATCTGGCTTTGCCTGGCACTGAGTGGTGGGCATTACCAACAGGGATTGGGCAGTGGTCCAGGGCCATCCCACACTTGCTGGTGGGGGGTTGCGGGCTCTTCCTGGTCCTCTTTGTCCCACTCCATAAGTATGGAGTGCCACTGGGCCTATGGAACTTGGTGTCAGAGGACAGCTTTATGAAGGTGGGTGCCTTGCAGGCTCTGCCTTGTAGGGGCTAGGCAGTGAGAAGGTCATGAAGGAGAGGCTCTGTCACTGGGGGACATTCTCTGGTTAGTCCCTTCCTTCTTCCTTTCTTCCTTTACTCTATTAATCTACCTACTCATCCACCCACTTATCCATCCACCCACCCACCCATCCATCCACCCATCCATCCATCCACCCATCCATCCACCCACCCATCCATCCATCCATCCACTCATCCATCCATCCACTCATCCACCCATCCATCCATCCATCCATCCTTGCATCCACCCATCCATCCATCCACTCATCCACCCATCCATCCATCCATCCATCCATCCATCCATCCATCATCCATCATCTAATCTTCCACTGTGGTTGTGACACGGTTTGACTGGCTTCCAAGGATTCATGTATTAAAAGTTCACCCCCATTGGGAGGTAGTAAGAGGACAGAAATTTAATCTGACTGTGGTGTTTAAAGGTGAGTCTCTAGGAGGTGACAGGATTAGCAAAGGTGATCAGGGCAGCCGCGTGACTAAATCCTGATGGCTCGATATGAAGGAGCAAGACCAGAGAGACATATGTGTGCTCTTGCCACATGGTACTCCTTGCCATCTCAGATGTGGCTCCTAACATTCTTTTCATTAAAACTTATCTGGTCTACATATTGTCACTGGCAGCTGTAACAATACGCAGGGCTGTAAACAAGAGAGCCCCAAGTAATGGGGCCGGGCGCCCTGCAGGCTCCCACAGTGCTGGTGAGGGGGTGGGGAGGAGGCTTGGGGACCTGGTGGGGGCGGAAGGTGGGAACAGACTCCCAGGCCAGAGAGGATGGGTCTGCTCCTCAGTGGCAGGCCTGGGAGGAGAGTTAGGAGCCTGCAGCCCGCCTGTCCTGCAGATGAAAGCAGAGAGCCCTACAGGCTGAGTGTGAGGGAGGAGCCGCCAATTACGCCTGAGCCTGAATACCACTCCCCAGGCGCTGCGCCCACCCCAGCCAGGGATCAAACGCAGCCCTCCTCTGCCCTGCTGCGCCAAGTCCAATTAGGAGTCCAGCCTGGGCAGTGGTGGCCTGATGTAAATCCAGCAATTAGACCCTTCCTGGTGGCCCTAATGAGCTTTGTTGCGTGTGCACGTCTGCTTCAATGTGTGCGCGTGCACACACATGTGGATGTGCAGTGCATACTGGCGTGTGTGGGCACATGTGTGTGGGGAGCCACGGCATGCCAGGTGAAATGGCAGTGCTGGCTGGAGCAGACAGAACGGGGCCCTGGTTCATGGGCTGGGCTTGGATGGCTGCCGGGACCCTTAGTGTGCCGCACTGCATGTTCTGGCTCCTGGCCTGCACCCCACTCTTCCAGGATGCTGGCCCAGGCCTTGCCTTGGTGGGGACTCGGAGACTTCTGAGCCCAGGCCGTCTTCTCTCAGTGCACCCCAGCCTCTGGGCCTGGCTTTTGTGTGAGGTGCTTGCTCAGCTTGGCAGGCACTGGGCAGGCACGAGGGCTGCACATCCCACACTGTCCCACTGTCCCATGCCGACCCCCTGTGAGTCTGGTTGGCCTTTCGGCTGCCTTAGTGCCCCTCCAGCCTGAGGCATACAGCTTGGGCGCCTCCGTGGTGTGGCCTTGGGTTAAGGACTGGCTCTGCAGGTACTGGGAAAGCTGTGGGACAGCCTGGCCCTCAGCAAGGCCCTGGCAGGTGGGAGGGATGCTCTGGGGTGCACATCTCTGGCCTGCCATCCTCGCCAGGCAGGCTGCACCCTGGCCACCTTGTCCTCTGCACTTAACTCCTGCTCCCAGCTGATGCTTCCACACCCCACAATGCTCCCAGGCCACCCCGTTCTGACACTGGACCCTGCCTGGCCTGTGGGGAGAGCTGAGTCTCTGAGACCAGCTGGTTGTGAGATGCTGCGCCAGTCCCTCCCCTCCCCTGGGTTGAACTCTTGTCCTTCCATTTCTGCTGGCAGACCCCCAGCCCCCTGTGAAGCATGCATGGGCACGGCCCATGTGGGGCTTGAGTGACAGATTGTCCACCTGGAAGGCACATCTGCCCTCTGGGGGTCTGTGGGCCCTCAGCCCTTCAGCTCTCTGCATCCGTGTGTGGGTTCTTGGGGCATCCCAGTGTGCTCTGCTGGCTGTGTGGCGCTGACCTCTCTGGAGAGAGGCTGGGCCTGGCTGGGTGTGGGGAGTGGGTGCTCTGAGGCCTGGCCCTCCCCAGCCTAGGTGCCAAGGCCCCTGTGGAGGGCTGGGGAGGGTCCCTCCTAGAGGCCAACCAGTCCCAGGCTGTCTTGGCCAAGTCAGCCCCACCTGGGTCTCCCAGTGGCATGGAGGGGGCACCCTGGGTTTTTCCAAGGGTGGAGGAAGAGGAAGAGCACGGTGGCCAGCTGCGGCCCAGCTCTGCCTGCACTCTGGCCCTCTGTCCGTGGCCTGCTATTGTGGGTGGCGGTATTCCCGTTACAACTGAAGCGAATCGCCATAGAAACCCAAGGTCTACTTAGCGCTAGCGAGTGCTTCCCAAACGCCCTTCAACAGCTCTGCCAAAATCAACCTCAGAGCGAGGCTTGGCTCACTGTGCCTGCGCTGGGCGGCAGCTAGCCCCCTCGCCAGTGGCCAGAGTGTCCTCTGTGCCCTCATATCAGCTCCTGGAGGACAGGGCACCAGGACCTAAGGGCAAAGGGGGGGGGTAGTTCCAGAAGGGCTGTGTCTTCGGGGGGGCTCGAAGAAGCTACGGCCCTGAGCATGCAAAGCAGAGAAGTCCAGAATTTCAGGGAGCAGGATTTGGAGGGGCAGGCCAGGGGGTCCATCCCCACATGGTGGAGGCTCGGGTCAGGCTGGGCCTGGGCCTGGGAGGGTTCAGGAAGGGTCAGCCAGCCACCTTAGGCAGGAGGAGGGTATAAAGCGGGACAGGCCAAGGCATGCCAGGGACCAGGTGGCATGGGGGTTCCCTGAGGCAGTTCTGAGGTCCCAGTCAGAGCCTGGCATGCAGCTGAGGTTCTGACACCACCTGGCTGACCCTGCACTGGGCACCAGGTTGCTGGGCCTTCAGCAGGGAGCTGTCTGATCAAGTGTCCTTGAGGTGGGGATGGCAGGAGATGTGGGTCCCTCAGGCCTCACTCAAGGGACTAAGTGAGCCTCCTGCATCTCACCCGGGTCCCTTCTGAGCAGGTGCAGGGTGTGACTGTCACACATTCCTCTCAGGCACCCACACTGGGCCTCAGATCATCAGAAGAGAGCAGGGGCCATGGGCAGGGTTCCCTGGGGAGAGACTCTGCAGCGGTAGACTTTCCAGTATGCGACCCTGAGGATGCAGCCCTGAGATGAGCCCTGCCCATCTGCCTGGATGAAGCCCTGGGGACGGTGGAGAGCAGGGTGATGGGGACCAGTCAGGAAGCAGGGAGATGGGCAGGGAGCTGGCTGCCTGTGTCCAGGATGGAACAAGGTTTGCCTGTGCCCATCAGGGACAAGTTGTCCAAGGACTGTGGCTGCTTCTAAGGAAATGGACATCCAGGGCCAGCCCTGACTCCAGTGGCCTGCAGAGCCTGGGAAGGGAAGGGTCGGCAAAGGTGGCCATGGTAGAGGGACAGCCTGATGGCTTTGGAGCCAGGCCTGCTGTCACTCCTCTCTTACCGGTGCTGGGATCTTGGGCAGCACATTTCACTTTTCTCTGCCTCAGTTTCCTCACCTGTAAAGGGGTCCCTTTAGGTCCAAACTGAGTGATGGGTTGGCTCTTCACACAAGTGTGCTCTGTGTGAAGCACAGAATTCTAGGTGGTGAATTCGGGGTGACCTGGGCATTTAAGTGGGCAAGATGCGGAAGGAGCCAGCCGGCAGAGGAGGCTCGGTGAGCTGTCCGTGAGGCTGGTGATGAGGACAGTCCCCTGGGGGCTCTGGGAGACACTGTGTTGTGTGCCAGAGTGGTCCCACCCAAGGGATGGGTAGTGGGACGGTCTCCTTCAAGTCCTACCCCTCCCTGTCACAGGCTCTGAGGGGTGTGGCCCAGGAGGCCCGGGTGAGCAGCAGCATGAAGAGTTGTGTGCATGGGGAAGGATGGGGCCCTACGTCACCCCAGGGTGCCAGCAGCATCTGCTGTGCAGCTCCTCAGGAGCTCAGGGAGTGGAGCGTGCAGGGGCCTCCTGCACCCTGGGGTGGCTGAACACGCAGAGCACCTGGCACAGAAGAGCCACCAGCTGGGGCAGTGGAGGCCCGCAGTGCATCCCTAGCCCAGCTGGAGCAGAAGCTGGGCCTCTAGGCTCTGGGCTCCATGAGGGGTGGACCTGGGACCAGGCTGCGCAGGCCCTGGCTGAGGAATCATGGAAGTGGGGTTGGACACCAAGAAGGTGGCTTGAGAGTGCTCAGGTTGCAGGGTGTGGGGGATGTTCTGGCCCAAGCTCAGGAGCTCACGGGGGCTTCCTACCACAAGGCTGTGTGCCTGGAGGACACAGGCTAGACCCTCCCAGGGAAGCCTCCACTTGCAGGGTCTTTGGGGTGAGCTGGTCCTGCTTCCCCAGCCCCTCCTCAGTGCCTCTCCTGGTGGCCTGGCCTGGCTCTGCTCTGGGCTGGCACAGGCTGGGCACAGAAGGTGGGACTGAAGTGCCTGGCTCTGTCTTTGTGAATACAGATGTACCTCATCGTGTGACAGGACCACGACCTGACAAGCCCATCGTGAATTAAATATTCCAGGTGGAAAGTGCATCGAGCAGCCCGAACCCTGCACCTCGTGGCTCAGCCACGCGGCGCGCCGTGGGGTCCTTGCTGCTCGCCTTTGAGATCTTGGCTGCTGCCCAGCAGCACAAGAGGATGTGATGGCATGTCACTAGCAGGAAAGGATCCAAACCCAAACTGCAGTTCTTACTGAATGTGCATCGCTCTAAAATCAGCAGATCGTAAGCGGAGGGATCCTAAGTCAGAGATGTCCATCATCACGCCTGCCTGAGGCCGCATGGTTCATGGGACAAGGAATCTGCAGATGACGTCAGGGAACCTGGGTGGGCCTGACCTTATCTCATGGGTCATCTATAGCCAGTTTTCTCTGGCCGGCAGCAGGAGCTCGGGTGGTCAGGGACTCGAGGCTGCTGCATACTGGGTCTGGGGGCTTCTACCCCAGTGCTTCCAGAGGGGCTCAGTGCAGCCAGCACCTGGGTATGTACCTGAGTAGAGAATCCCTGGCCACGCCTGGCAGGATGTTGGACCTACAGACACATGTTCACCAGCCGGGGCTTCAAGATGAAGTAGCTTGACACACAGCACAGAAAGTCATGCATGGCCCTGGGGGCTTCGCATTTATCCTGGAGCTGTCCCAGCAGACTGCTGCACACCAGAGGGCTCAGACAGCGTAGGCACCCTGTCTACACTGCAGAGGACTGAGTTCAATACCCCAATCCAGACCAACTGCTCAGACAGTGCAGGCACCCTGTCTACACTGCAGAGGACTGAGTTCAGTACCCCAACCCAGACCAAGGGCTCACACAGTGCAGGCACCCTGTCTACACTGCAGAGGACTGAGTTCAGTACCCCAACCCAGACCAAGGGCTCACACAGCGCAGGCACCCTGTCTATACTGCAGAGGACTGAGTTTAGTACCCCAACAGATCAAGGTGTCTGCCGGGTGCACTCCCTCTGAAGGTTCTCTTGCAGGGATCCTTCCCAGGCACACAGCTTGTGTCTTGTGGCTGTCACTCTGATCTCTGAGTCTTCAAAATGTCCTTCTCCTGTGGACACTCCACCTCCCCCAAATCATAGGCAAGTGATTGTGCTTAGGATTCGCCCGGATCTCCCTGGATGACCTATATAACCGCCCCATCTCAGGATCCTTAGCTTAATCACATTTGCAAAGACTTGGTGAATGAGTCACACGCTGGGGTCCCAGGCTGGGGCCACCATTTGGGCTCAAAGAGGATCAAATTCTTTCCTTGATTTCTGTGCACAATTGTTCGTCACTTCTAGCCTCCTGTCCCCAAGTTCTGCTCACCATGGTCTTTCTTAGCTGAGTCTCTGTGCACGTCTGACTGGATGTTGACTCGCAGACGCACCTGCCCTCCTCCTGGAGCCGGGCTCTCCAGGACCCTCGGTGGGCAAGCTGTCAGGTTACATTCAGCCGCATCCCTGTTTCCTAGGCTGTGAATCATTTCTATCTCAGAGTCCTTGAGGGTGGACAAAGAACAGACGGGGCATGGAGGAACAGGGTCCCCTGGGGGAGGTGGAGGTCACCGGGAAGCACAGCGTTCAGCGTTCTTCAACCTCATGCCTGCAGCTGTCTGCTGGGATGGTCTCTTAACACCTTGGAATGAACTGGGAGGGTGGTTGGCAAGACCCGCGGGAGGCTGACCCCGCCAGCCACCTGCTCCAGTTGCTCCGCTGATGTGGTCTCCAGAGCCTGCCTTCTGGCCCAGCTCCTCCCCACAGCCCTGCGTCCCAGGGCAGGCGTGCTGCAGGCAGGGCTTTAGGTCCCGCAGGGTGGGTGAGCCCTGTGTGTGGGAGAGACAACATCCCCCACTAAGGGTCATGGGCTGGAGGGTGAAAGGGGCCCAGTGGCCCTCATGAGACCTGGGGTCCTCAAGGACAATACCCAGCAGCCTGGCCACATGTGGCTCTGGATCTTCAGTTGAGCGGAGCAGAGGGCGCCCAGCAGACCCCTCTCCTCCCCGGGGAGCTCTGAGTACTGTGCCCACCAGCTGGATTCCTAACTGGGCGAGAGCTGCCAGCAGGCCTGGCCACACACGGCTTCAAGCTGCCCGGAGCTGGGGCCTTCCTCCAGTCTCCTGCTGTGACAGATCTGGGGAAGAAAATGCTGCTCTCTCAGGCAAGAGGAAGCCCTGAGCAGCCAGTGGGAGTGGAAGGATGTAGTTGACCTGGCCACTCCACAGGTGAGACCAGTCTCCTTCTGCTTACTGGGGAAACTGGGGCTGCTCTGGCTTGGGGCCTGCCTGCACCTCACAACTGGTTGTGGCTGGGGCCGGAGCACAGGCCTCTGGCTTCACTTGACCCGCAGGGTTGGGTGGGACTGAGTGGTTCCTGAGTGGGGACAGGAGCAGAGGCCACACACCCCTCACGGGACTGGGGGTGTCGCCTGTGAAGTCTGATGGCCTGAGCTCTTGGCCCTGGCTTGGATGAGGACCAGGGGTTCCATTGGGAGGGGCTGTGACTCCAGCTGGGGTTCCCTTGCAGGAGGTGGGAGCTGGGGAGCCCCTGGGCCGCTGCTCTTCCCAAGCTGGGGCTTCTGGCCTTTTCCAGCGTAGGCTGGGGAGGGGGGCTCCTCCACAGGTGGGGCAGGTGGGCAGTGGGCAGCCCAGGAGCAGCCTTTAGATTGGTTCAGTGGCTGCTCAGAACCTCCATTATGCCTTTACCTGTCACACGGAGCAGGGACCCTGGCTGCCACAGCAGCTAAGGTGGCTTCCTGCCCCCTTTGAAACTTGACTCTCTGCAGAAGTTCTTACTCGTCCTCATCTATTACGTTCCTGCTTGGGCACTGAAGCCATGCTGGCTGGAGATAGGGGCTATGGTGTGGTGACAACTTCCAGGTGACAGTGTCCAGGGGCCAAGGATGACTACAGTGTCAGCTTCCCACCTCCTCCCGGATAAGCAGGAGGGAGTGATAAGGTGGGCAGGTGGGGCGGGGGTCATTTTGTGGCTGCCATGTGTCTTTGGTCTTGGATGTTGGGTCCATAAATCCTGCAGGGACTCTATGGAGCCTTGGCCACAGGGGACCGTGTGTAGGACCACGGTGGGCCGCAGAGGCGGTGTGCTGATAGCCTGTTCCTCTGACACAGAGGCTCCTGGGCTGGGAGATTGCTCCCACCACGGATTTGTCACCTTTCAGGGAGGGGATGGCACTTGCTTCTGCTGATTCAGCCCAAGTCAGGTGCAGCTTTGGGGGAAAGGGCCAGGGGTGCCGCCATGCTCATTCTCGAGTAGTGGGACAGCCCCAACTCCAGGGTCCTTCCTGGGGAGGACTCCCGTCGCCCAGGGCACAGCAGGCCCTCAAGGTTGCTGAGGACCAGATCCATTTCACACCCATTACCTTGGGCTGGCGGGAGCCTCGGCCACTGGTCCTGTGTGGTGGGGACTGCGTGAGGACAGCTTGGCTTCTCCAGCAGTGGTACCTGTGTGAGGCACCTGTGGCAGGGACCCTGCTCTGTGGCAGCAGGCCTTCCAGAAGGAGGAGCAAGGAGGGGGCAGACTTGAACCCAGGAGCCCCACTACTCCAAGCCCATGTGCTTGAGTCTGTAGGTACCAAAGGCAGTGTTTTTAGGGGAAGCTCAGAAGATGAGGTACCTGGGACCCCTCAGGTGATTTCTACCCAGGTGTGGCCCAGCTTGGACCCCCAGGCCACCCGTTCTCTTGAGCTGCTGGGGCTGTGTCCCAGAGCCCAGGCCCTCCCAAGCTTGGGGCCCACCTCTGTGCACCCCCCCCCAGGCTCCCGGTAGGCCTGAAGGGAGGGGCACACTCGCTGGGCAGGGGCTTTCCAAGTGTCCCTGCGCTGCTTGGCAGGACTGGAGTGAGGAGCAGGTGAGGTTGGCCACATGTGGCAGCTCAGGAACCCCCAGGGGAGCAGTGGCAGCTAGTGAGAGGGGAAGTGTGTTGAGGACCCCTGGGTCCTTCCTGCAGGTCTCTGCTCCTGCGAGGTGGAGCTCACGTTCCCCCAATACCTGCAGTACCCCAAGCCCTGGTTGCGTCCCAGGCACTGCAGCTGGGGCAGGTGTGGCAGGAGTGGGCCAGGTGGGCACACAGGGCCTGGGAATTGGCAGAGGTTCCTGGGTGTGCAGACCCACTCTGTAGCACCCAGGTTGGGAACAGGGGCACAGAGGGGTGGGAGAGATGGAGACAGCCAGGGCAAACAGCATAGCAGGCCAGGGCCTGGAGGGCGCTGAGGAAATTGCAAGGGACTGGACCTCCAGGGACCCAGGAGAAGAGGCCAGAGTCCGCCTGCCCATCCTGGGGAGGGCTATCTGCAAGGCCACCTTGGCAGGTGTGGTGGAGGCTGGCAGGTGACCGGGAGGCCTTCTGATCTAGGGGTCTGGATCACTAGGAGTCCCGAGGACGTGGATCTGGCAGCCCTCCTCTCCTGAGACCCTGCCTCGTCCTCACTGGCAGCCAGGCTGCCTCCACATTCCTGATTGAGACCAGCCTGCTCTGATCACTTTCCAGGGAGCACCAGAGGCCGTGGGGGCAGCCCCTCTGGGCCTGGTAGGAAAGATAAGGACAATGAAATGTTTGTTCTGTGACATGGAAAACCAGGCAAGCGGGTGGCGGGTAATTGGAAAAAGACTTTCCTGCTTCCCTAGAGCTCAGGTCAAAGATCTGCTCTGGCGTCAGCTGCCCCAGTGGGGGCTCCCTTGGCCCCCTTGGCATGGTCACAGCTCCATCCACCTCCCAGATCCCGACTTGCCCTCGCTTTGCCAGCGGGAGCTTCCAGGCCAGCTCGAGGAGCCTTTCCACTCTTGGGGAGCCCAGGGTGTCCGTGGGATCTGTGCACAGGCCTGGGGCGGCAGTAAGACAAGGCCTCCTTTGCTCGCGGGAATCTTTGAGGGTATTTGGGGAACACTTCCACCTGAGCCCTGAGGTCACTGTCCGTAAGCCTGGAGGCACCCTGTTGATTGTCCCTTGGGTCCTTAGCGTGTGGTTCTGGGTCTGGTATGCAGGAAGCCTCATGAAGCATTTGAGGAAATGAACTGACCCAGAAGGGGAAGACGGAGGATCCACAGGGTCCCTGCCTGTGTGCAGATTAGTGGCCCGGGTTGATGCCCCCAAATTAGCCCTACAACATCTCTGTGGGTCAGTGTGTTTTGGATGTCCACCTCTCACAGGTCCCAGACAGTCTCGGTCTGTAGCTGGGGCCCATCTCTGGTGTGGACACCCACTGGACTGAGTTCCCTGGCTCTTCCACACCATGTGCGGAAGAGAAACCCGGTGGCTGGAGGCACTGCCTTCAAGGGGAAAGAGCCACGTGGGTCTCCATGGGGCAACCCACGGTCCTTTCCGCTTGCGGAGCGGGCAGGAGGTGCTGAGCGAGGCACTGACCGAGGCGGGTCGTCTGGGTCATCTGAAGCGGGAGTGTGCGCCCTTCACTGGGCCTTCCCTAGGGGGCTCCCCAGCACAGGCTGGGATGCCACCCAGCAGCCTAGGGAGCATGCAGCCCAGCCTGGGCTTCCTTCACCCTGGGGTACAGCCTTCCTGGGCTGGGGTCAGCCTGGGCCAGGGCACAGTGCGGTCTTGAGGGCTGAACAGGAGACAGAAGGCACAGCTGGGTTTCTTGGAATAGCTGTTTTCTCTCTGACCCAGTCTCAGGCTGAGCCCTGCCCCTGCAGAGCCAGGTGGAACCTCCAGGGGCACAGGCCTCCTCCTCCTCCTCCTGGGCCTGGCTGGCCCTGCTGGATCTCAGCTGATATCCCTGTGGAGCCTGGGGATGGCTGTACCTTGGATTGTGAGGAGGGCATATACCCCACTGGGCCGTGGGCCAGTCCTGCTCTGCCTCACCCTGTACGCCAGCTGAGGGGAGCAGGGCAGAGGCTCCATCCACCTCCCAGATCCCGACCTGCCTGCTTCCGTCCCCCTCCCTGGCCACCCAGGGAGGTTTGGGTGCTCTGGACTGCTGCCCTGGAGGTTTGGTGGCTTTGCGGGAGGCAGGGCTGCAGGGCCACCCACTTAGTGATTGGTGCAGACCTGGGGGTGGCGGGGCAGGCTCAGCCTGGCTGTGGGGTGTTAAGCTCTGTCATGTTAAGCCTGCCCACAGCCAGCTGGGAGCCCTGTGGGTGGGGTGTGGGTGGGGTCTGCAGTGGCTTCAGTGAAGCCACAGTGTCACTGTTGTCATCTGCTGAGTGCTCCCGAGGCAGGTGGGAGTGTGGCTATGTAGGAGGCGGCCGTGGGGAGGGGAGGCAGGAAGTCAGGTGGAACTGGGGTTAGCGCTTCCCTCTACTTGCTTGGTTCTGTGGCTTCTCAGGCCTGCTTCTGGAGACACTTGTCCATTTCCTTCCCTTGCGTTCAGCCTGCTAATGAGACTGGTGTCTGATATCTGGAGAAATGTTTCAGAGGAGATTCATGGAGCCTCCCTGTCCCTGTTGCCCTCAGGAGGAAGCTTGAGGGCTGGGAGCGGAAATGTGCTGGAGGCCAGAACTGGGCAGGGGGCTGCCTCCGGACACGGGTGGCAGACAGGCCAGATGTGTGTTCTGAGGTCCTGGAGCCCCACACACCCTGGAGGGTGACCAAGGTGCGGATGGGAGTCTTGCAGACTGCTGGGCTGGGCACAGAGCCCCCAGGGACCTCACAGCCACCCAGGGACAGGGTCTCTTGGCTAACACAGCTGAGCTTAGTTGAGTCCCCAGGGCCTGCACTGTGGCTTCCAAGCCTCATTTCACAGGGAGGAGTGCCTGTCTCAGACCCATTCAGTCACTGTGACCCTCAGCCTCAAGGAGGGGGGCTTCAGATCTGGCCACACCTCAGGCTTCTCCAGGTTCAAGGGACCCATCTGAGGTGCTGGACTTGGGCTACTTCCAAGCAGAAGACAGGGCAGCGGTGACCATGGCCTGCACAGGCTCCTGGGGAAGAAGGTGTTGAGGTCCTGACTTCACCTAGAGGACCCCCTGGCCACTAGGGAGGGAAGGGCTGGCAAGGCAGTGGTACTGGGCAACCCCAGGGCACCATCTGGGACCAGGAGCAAGGCGAGTCAGGACCAAGCAGGGCTGGTGGTCCTTGTCCTTGGCTGCCTTCCTGGGGCTGGGCCCTGGAACATGGCCCCAGCTGTCAGGCTGAAATTGATGCCCTCCCTCCTGAAGGTCTCAAGCACTCAGGCTGGGGCCCACTTGTGGACAGCTCTGCCTGGCAGGTGGACTCGAGGTCCTCTCTCCACGGGGACCAGGTTGCAGAGAGGCTGGGGACCCTATCCTGGGGCAAAGCCAGAGGCCCTAGCTAGTGTGAAGCCAGGTCTGCTGGAGCCCAAGGACACCCTGGTGGCATTGTGGTGCCCAGGGATTGTGCATCAAGACCTCTGTGGTGGCTGTCCCAGCACCCAGGGGCACCATAGTGGCCCCCGCCAACTGTGGTTACCTGGGGACACTGGTGGTGCTGGCCAGGCAGGTGGAAGGAGAGGGGCTCAGTGGGTTCCTGTGGCCCAGGACTCCTGCCCACCTCTGCAGGATGGCTGGGTGGATGACAGGGGAGCAGGGCCTTCAGAGAGGCTGCTACTCGGAGTGGGGGTTCTTTGAGAGTGGTCGAGGGATTCCCTGTGTGACAACCCTGCCTCCAGGTCACTGGACATCCTTGGGCCATGCACACAGGCTCCCAGGGCAACTGGGGGCTGCAGATCCATGCATTAGCTGCCCCCTGGGTTGGGCTCAGCCTGGTCTTGAGGTCAGCTGGGACTGACCTTGCTGTGTGACCTTGAATAAGTCTCCTAGCCTTGGGGGTGGGGCTCGAGTGACGCTGGCCTTTGTGGGAGGGAGGGATGACACTGCAGGGGGCCCTGCCTATCACCCTGCATCAGGACCAGTGTACCCAGGAACCCCCAGGCAGGCTCGCTTCCCCTCCCAGCTCTGATACCCGATGGCACATGCGGTGAAAATTTGACAAGGGCAGTGGAAGCCATAGAGGAACGGTGGATGTCAGGCTGCCTGACTCTAGGGCCCCGCTGGCTGTGGGCAGCACGGGGCACCTCTGTACCTGTGCTACGTGCTGCAGAGGCCCTGGGGAGGACCGTCTGGGGAGGAGGTGGCTGTGCCTTTAAGAGGAAGCCAACACACATCCTCTTGGGCCCAGGGATGAAGCCGCCCTGGTCCCTGCTTCATGTGTGCCTGGCCCACCTCTGTAAATACACAGTAAATTACCATTTCCCAGGCTGCTGCTCCTGGCTTCCTGACAGCCGTTGTCTTATTAACATTTATGTCTCGTTTTGTATGGCTAATA
Organism: Aplodontia rufa; assembly: GCA_004027875.1. Taxonomy (NCBI): domain Eukaryota; kingdom Metazoa; phylum Chordata; class Mammalia; order Rodentia; family Aplodontiidae; genus Aplodontia; species Aplodontia rufa. The sequence continues at coordinate 3,849 of PVKS010014883.1, read as the reverse complement.
TTGTCTTAGAGAAATTAGGGGCAGCTTATTAGTGTTTGATTTAGTGGCAGAAACCCTGGGGAGACCAGGGGTGCTGGGGCAGCAGTGGGTTCCTGGCTCCTTCATGGCCCTCCTGGTGGCCTCTTGGGGGCTGCTGAACATGGGAGAGGACATCTGCAGTGACAGAGGCTCTGCTTGCCGTGGAACCCTGGGAATTCAGGTTTACTGGAGTGGGAAGGGCTGGTGGCTCTGGGCCTCAGGTCCCCTTCTTCTTCCAGGAGCTGGTGGCTATTGGCCTCCCCAGGCTGGTCCCCCCCAGGCTGGTCCCATGACATGGCAAATGTGGCTGTAGGCCCCAACTGTATGCCTTGCACCTCTGGCTGCCAGAGTCTCTCTTTCCCAGCATTGGCTCCAGTAACCCTGGCGAAGGACTGTCGTTGGCCCTGCTTGAGTCGGGTGACTCCCTCAGGACCACTCAGCTGGGGTCGGGGCGGGGGGTCTTATCCTACTAACAGCAGCTCTCGCAATTGCTGTGGGGGTGGGGAACTGGAGCAATTGTTGGGTGGGATAGTGAAATTGGTCTCCTCTAGGCCGCTGGGGGCATTCAGAGGAAGGTGTGGCCGAGCTCTGCACCTGAGAAAAATGGACAGTTTCACAGAGGAGGGACATTTGGGCTGGGTCTTGCAGTATCAATAAGAGTTCACAAGGTGGAGTTGGAGAATGAGGTAACCTTAGGGAGAGACATGGAGATCTGGAATAAACTGTTCATCAAGACTGGAGCTTGGACCCAGAGCCGACTGGTGGCAGGAATTGTGGAAAGGGTGGAAGAAATGCCAGGTGCTGGACTGGAGGGTTTGGATTTTGGTCCAGAAGAGTAGAGAGCCATCAATGGCTTGAATGGGGTGACAGGCCCTCATGTCACCGTGAGGAGGGGCAGGAGGGGGGCTCAGTGGCAGAGGACCTGGCCCCAGGTGGCAAGGTAACTGAGCCCCACCCACTCCTGGCCATGGCTGTAGGAGCTCCCAGATCCTTCACTGACCATTCCCTGGGCCTCTACAGCCCTGGTATCAGAGGCTGAAGGCCCAGGGAGAGCACATGTCATGCTTCCCAGGCTCTGCACCTGGTGGTGCTGGAGTGTCCCTTAACTAGGGATGAACTGAGGCTCTGCAGGTGAGTGGGACTTGCTTAAGCCACTTAGCTAAAAGGTGCAGTCCTTGGATTTGACCACTGCTCCTGGACTCCATGCCTGCCCTCTGGGTGCCCTGACCACCTGATGAGCAGCCAAACCAGAGAGAAGGGGGAGAAGAGTGGGGTCAACAGTGTGTGTGGGGCCAGTTGCAGCAGCCACAGGTGGGGGCCTGGTGAGGGGCAGGGCTAGGGAGGTGTAGTTATAGCAGAACTGAGCTCCTGTCCTGCCCTCCTGCCTTCCTGGCTCCTCCCACAGGCCAGGCCCAGCCCAGTGGAACTGGTGTGAGATAGGGGGTGACCCCACAGTGGCCTGGCCACCCTGGCTGGTAGTTGGCTCCTCACTGGGTCTCGCTGGATCCTGCCTTTCTGTCACTCTGAGGACCTGTTAGGGGACCTCGGGGGTGCTGCCAAGCCTGATTGACAGGGACTGGCCCTGGAGGGCCCCTCCCTCTGCATGCTGATGTGGGATTATAGCTCCTGAGCCTTGTTCCCCAGGGATGCTGCAGACGCCCCCTGCCCCTGCAGGCATGGCTCAAAGCCCCCCACTACCCCACACCTGATGAGGGGTGCCCCCACGGAGTGGAGTGGCCCCATGCCCTGTGTCCCTGCCTGTCCAGGCACCCTATGTCCACCCCTTGCCCACCCTCTCTGCAGAAGCGACCTGCTGGTCAGAAGCAGTCACTGAGCCTGCGTCTAACCGCGTTCCCTGGGGCAGGAACTTGTTCCAGAGTGTTTCCACGGCCTGCTACTCACTGCGTGGTGATGGAGCCGTGGCCCTGGTCAGAGTGGTCATGGTGTTCGATTGGCCTCCAGCCTGCGTGCAGCCTTGCTGGGACGCTGTGCGGAGCCACAGCCTTCTGGGGCCTGTGTGGCAGCTCTGCCCCCTCGGAAGGGAGGCCTGGGCAGCATGCGGGGCCTCGGGGGCAGTTGGACAGGCCTGAGCTGCTGTGGACGAGCACCTCCCGCCACTCCGGGTGCTCTTTCGGGTGTGAGCGGCACAACTGGACACTTGCCAAATGCCACACTTAGCAATGTAGCTGCTAAAGGAAGCTGCATTGGCTGCTGTGGGAGCACCTACTGTGTGCTTGTCTCAGTTATAGACCTTTGTGCCATGGTGATCTTGAGGGCTTGTGGCAGCCCTGTGAGGCTGGTTGATCAGGGAAGCAGGTGACTGGCCCAAGGGAGCTGGCCTGGGGACTTCATGTGGCAGCTTCTTCTGGCTCTGACAATGACAAGAAGCAGGCCCTGACCTGCGGGCTGCCCCTTTCCTTTCCTGGGCCTTTGTGCTCGGGAGCAGCTTCCTAAGGAGGCTAATGTGGTTTTTGTTCTGGCGCAGGGAGACCTGCTAATCCGTATTCACGGGCCTCCATTCATCCCCCAGGTCTGACCAGCAATGGGGGAGGCAGATTATCCACACCAGGCCTGATAAATGGGACCTGGGACTGAACTGGGAGGGAAATCCTGTTTATTATGGGCAACAAAGCCGGGTACGGGTACGAGGAGTGCCTGTGTGGCAGCCCCTCACCATGGCGGCCAGGGCCGCTTGTGGGGGGCAGGGAACCCCTTGGCTAGGCCGGCTGTGGGGGAGGGGCTGACCACATGTCAGTGGATGGAGAGAGGAGAGATGATCAATGAGGGCCTATTGATTGGCATCTTCGCCTGTGATTTGATTAGGAACAATAAGGAGATGCGGTGTGGGGAGGGGGCTGGGCTGAAGCCCCAGGCCGGTGGCGGCTCAGGGGGTCTTTCATGTTTTAGAGTCAGGGAGGGGCCGAGAGCTGGTTTTGTCAGAAGCTGGTGAGTATTGATCCGCGTTAGCAATGGTAATGAGCGGATGCTCCTGGGCTGGGAGGCCTCTACATATCTACATATCGCTGCTCTGGCTGGCTGGGGTGGTGTTGAAGAGGTCTGGCCTCTAGCACCATCCTATTCCTCCTCGGGACTGCAGCTTCTAGGCCATGGGCCAGTTCCATTTGAGGTCCTAGAGGCCTGGCCAGAAGGGATTGGGCAGCACAGGGCAGGAAGCCAGGGCCACGACCAGACAGGAAGAGCCCCTAGGCTCACCAGCATCATGGCCGCATCTCCCAGTCTCCTGCTCTTGCTTGCAGTGGAGCTGTGGCCTCTGCTGAGACATTGAGCATGTTGGGACAGTCTCACTGTAAAGTCTGTCAGGATTTGTCCTGGCCAGCTGAGGGAATTTAGAGAGCAGTGGCCATGGTTTTGTACACTCCAGCCCCGAGCCAAAGCTCAGCTGGGGGCCTGCCCTGGGGTGGGGTCAATGGAGCCCATGCTTAGCTTGAGCCCCGTGACTGCTTTGCAGAACACTGAGCACCACGGAGTCTACACAGGCTTGGCCATGGGAGAGGAAATGCCATCACCCTGTAAGGGGTGTGAGGACCAAAGGAGCACATGCACAGGACACCCAGAATCCAGCTGATGGCCAGAGGAGGTGGTGATTGGCATCCCAACTATAATCCTCAACACTATCGCCACGTCACCACCACTGCTCTTGCAGTGGTCATCATTGTCATTATTAATGATGACAGCACCACCCTCACTATTACTGTGTGCCTGTTATTATCACCATCACCACCATCTCCATCACCACCACCACAACCACCATCACCACCACCACAACCATCACCACCACAACCACCATCACCATCACCACCACAACCACCA